>JAJQOW010000813.1:0-80994 GCA_037975125.1 Latrodectus hesperus
TTGTCAGTCTATACTACTTTTTAAATATCTGTGGGCAGATGTCTTTTTACCAATACCCACCATTAGGCTAATTGCCAAAATAATTACCACGCTAAGCAGAGCTGCAAATATTATATTTTAATGCAGTTAAAGGAATGCCAGCTATTAGTTTAAATACCTAAAGTATTTCGTTCTATTAATAAATAAGAAACTAATAACATGCCAATAAATAGCTCAAAAGTAATAAGCTTTATTTATTGATACTAAATATATATAATAATTACATAACATAAATTAAGTTTAAAATTTCAGAATAGATAAAGATATTCCAATTAAATAATTCATTACTAACAGAAATAAGTAAAATTATAATACCGATGAACATAAAAGTTTCCAACCAAAACCATCAGACACCAGAGTTTGATTTTCTGAAATCAGTGTTTTTAAAACACCTGGGATACGCCCCCTTTGACGAACTGGCATGCGTATACAGTAAGTTAATTTAATCATGAAATTCGATATGCCAGTTCGGCAAAGTAAAATTTTAAGTGTTTGTAATAAATGGTACAGGAGTATGCCGGTCAGGCATAGCAGAAAATAAAGTTGAAAATAATGCACAAGTATTTTAAATGCATGATAAATATGGTGATAAGAAAATTAAATATAGAACTGTACTAGACTAAAACTTAAAAGCACTGAATATATGAATTTAAGTTTGTACTAGGGTAACAATGCCCCCCCTCTTATCACCATCAACTCTAGATTTACAAGAAATTACTAACTCCGGTATCTGATTACAAAATAATTCCATTGAATATAACATATCCAAATTTTATAATTTAAACATTATAAACATGTGCAACACTTTACACTTAGTTCAAATAAACATATCACATAAACATCTGTTGATTCATTAAGTTTACAACTTTATACAATATTCACATTTCCCTTGAAAAAAGTTCATAAACAGCATGTTATATAAAACAATACTTTATTCACAACTATGGCTGTGTGTTGCGTATGTGATTAAAATAATACATTATAGTACATAATATGCATTCACACAATACATAAACATTCACACTCGGGGCCCCGATACACAACATACAATGTACTCTAAATAATGCACACACACAATATTTTTATTTCAATTCAAATCAACCAAAATATTCCTAATAAATTAAAATTACAAAATGCAAAAAATACATGAATAAATATCTTTCAATCATTTCTTAAAGATATTTGAAATGAACTTCTGCAGTTCAAATTTTGTTAGTGGCTTGGTGAAAGCGTCAGCTAAGTTTAATTTACTTCGTACAAAACTGAGTTTAAATTTTTGTGTATTGTACATATCTCGAACGAAAAATAACTTCACATCTATATGTTTTGACCGATAGTTTTCAATTGGAGATTTTATAAAATCTATAGCAGCTTGATTATCCACAAACAAAATTGGGATTTCTGGTTCACTTGTTACAATACCTTTATCATGACACTCATTTAGTATACCACTGAACCAAACTATTTCTTTAGCTGCCTCGGTCATAGCAACAAACTCTGCTTCCATAGTTGATAAGGTGACACTTTTCTCTTTAAATGTACGCCAACTTATGGGAGAATTTCCTAGTAAAACGAGTTGACCTCCTAGAGACGTTCTGTCATCTCGGTTTGCAGCGAAATCTGCATCTGAATAAACTCTAATTTGGAATTGTTTACAAGAAAGTTTTAAGCAAAAATCTTCCGTGTTGATAACATAACCTAAAAGTCTTAATAAACCATCCCAATGATTCATCCCTGGGTTGGACTGAAATTGGCTGAATATATTAACAGCATAAGCGATGTCAGGGCGAGTTCTATTAGCCAAAAAGGATAGACAACCTAATACACTTCTATAGGGGTATTTTAGCATTTCTCTTTCTTCCTCCGCTGTAGAGGGACAGGAAGTTTTAGAATAAATTGAACCTTTAGATATGGGTAGTGATGAAATTGGTATTTTAAATCGTTGGAAACGCTCACATACGTCTTTAATGTATGAGCGTTGATGAATCAAGACACTACCATTTTCCTCACCAAACTCTACGCCTAAAAGGGTACGAGTCTTACCTAGTACTTTTATGTCAAAATGGTTTTTCAAATTATTAATAGTTTTATCGATTGTCTTTTGGTCTCTGCCAAATATAACAAAGTCATCAACATACAATATCAAAACTAAGTAATCTCCTAATAAATAAGCACAGTTACCCCACTGAAATTTACAAAAACCCATTTTTAACAAAACATTATGGATCTCATAGAACCATTGTCGACCACTTTGTCGTAATCCATATATAGCTCGATCTAAACGACAGAATTTTCTCTTTTGACTAGTTTCTTCAAAACCTGGAGGCTGTGTCATATAAATTCGCTCTTCCAAAGGGGCATAAAGGTAAGCTCCTGTTATATCACATTGAAGGTGGTACCAACCTTTACATGATACGAGCAACGAAAAGAAAAATCTGATTAAACTAAAGTTGACCACAGGGGAAAAAGTTTCATCATATGAGATACCCTTCTCCTGTTTATAACCCTGTGCTACTAGTCGAGATTTAAATCTTACAATTTTACCTGTATCATCTCTTTTTACGGTAAATACCCACCTACATCCAATAGGTGTGGTATTTTCTGGTAAGTCTTCCAAATGCCACACTCCCCGGTTCTTCATGATACAGAGTTCTTCTTTCATGGCATTTAACCACTCGTCCTTATATTCCGATTCAATTGCCTGCTTATAAGTCTTTGGTATAGGAATGCGATCTAGTCAGCTAGATATGCTAAGATTATTGGTGGTCCCATTATCTTCATTATCTGTTAAAACTGCATCACGACTGCTCAAAACAAGACCTTGTGTCCGATTTGTTCCTTTAAAATCAAATAAATTAGGATTGAAAACAATATTATTTTTACTGCAGTATTTTGCAACATCATTCAGGGATCTTAACCTTTCCTTCTTGCCTTCTTCATAATAATAGACATCTGTACGCGATCTATCTTTCCTCTGAATAGCCTTTCTTTCCCAGTTTACTAATCTAGGTTCTGATATAGGGCTAGGAATATCGTCTATGGAGACTTCAGGATCACTGTCGTCACTTTCAGAATCACGAGGTACAATGTGGTATCCGATATCATCGTCACTTCCTACTTCATACTCATTAGAGACAGTCGAAATCCTGTTACTAGGGCCCAGCACTGCTCCACTTAAAGTGTCTTTGTACACAACTTTCTCATTAAAAGAAACATTAATAGTTTCAATTATTTTGTTTGTTTCTGGCATCCAAATCCGGTATCCTTTTGTACGAAATGCGTAACCAACGAGGAAACCTTTTCGGGCTCTGGTATCTAGCTTTTTTCTATGTTGTCGGGGTACACCTATATATGCTACAGTACCAAAAGGCTTTAAGTGTTTGACAGAGGGTCTGGATCCTGAGAATAATTCGCAAGGCGTCTTGTTCAGCTTATTGTGGCACACTCTATTCCAAGTATATGTAAAATATAGCATGGCTTCAGGCCAAAAACACTTAGGAAGACCAGATTCCTGCAGAACTGCTCTAGCACCACTTGCGACAGTTTGGTTATATCTTTCACTAACACCGTTTTGTTCCGGGGTGAATATATTCGTTAATTCATGAGCGATCCCTTTTTCAGCAAAATAATTTTGTATCTGTCTATTCACAAATTCTGTCCCATTATCTGTTCTAAATGCCTTAACCTTTTTATTTAAAATATTTTCAACTCTGGTAATATACGTTTTAATTATACCAAAAACCTCAGATTTCTCAGACATAGGAAATAATGAAACTTTACGTGAATAATCATCAATTATGGTAATAAAATACCTTTCTCCCATTCTTCCTTTGACAGATTGAGGACCCCAAACATCAGCATATAATAGCTCTAACGGAGCCTTGGATCTCACTTCTCTCAGAGACTTAAATGAAACTCTTCGATATTTACTCATTTTACATGGTTCGCAAAAGACTGTCTTATCGCTTAAGAGTGGTAAGCCAATCACTCCCCCTTTCCTACTGGTATGTGAAATAGTGGACGTGCTGATATGTCCAAAACGTCTATGCCATAGTTCAAGAGCTTTGCTATCTTTTAAGTTTGTTGTAAATGAAACGTTTTTGTCAGCTTTAACTATACGGGGTGAAACTTGGTAAATACCTTCTTTTAATATGGCCTTAAAAACCGTTTTCCCCCTTTTTCTGAGACTTTCACTGCACCGTTACCGCCATGATACACAAAACCCTGAATATCTAGTTTTGGACCTGAAATAAGATTTCTCCGTAAATTTGGAGAGTACATTACATCATTTAATGTATACTTTTGTAAACCAAATAACAATTTAACAGTTCCTTTTCCCTCAATAGGAAAGTCAACACCGTCAATGGCAACTGATATCTTTTCATTGATTAAGGGTACAAAATTAATGAAGAGGTCTCTTTCTTTACAAAAGTGATGTGAAGCTGCTGTATCAAAAACCCAATTCACTCTTTCTTTAGTTTGATTAAATAAACTTGTAATAGAAAAGTTTGACTTACATGGCGAATGTCCGTCTTTGTTTGTCGAAGGGATGTTTCTAGATACAGTACCACGTTTATGTTTGTCCTTACACCTGGAGAAACGAGGCTGATTTTGATAAGTGGAATTTGAACTACGTGACTGGTTCCTTTCTGCCACAAAGTCAGATCTGGGTTCTCTGTACGGACCTTTGGACTCTGGATTGAAACGTCTGGTTTGGCTCCTACATTCTGGACTAGAACATCTGGAATGGCTCCTGTATTTTCGTCTAAAACATCTGGATACTTTCAGTGATTGTACTTTAAGAGGACATGAATTTCTATAATGCCCAGGCTCTTGACAACCATAACAGAGAATTTGTTTCTTCACAGACGTTACTGCACTAGCCTGCGTTAGAGAGTCTTTTTCTCGTAACTGAAGACGAACCTCTTCTGCATTCAGGGCGTCTGTAATAGCTTTGTAGTTAAAGTTTTCATCCGGCCAACCAAGAATAACTTGCACTATTCTGTCGAAATGCATAGGAAGATATCTCAGAAGTTGAAAACTAGCATATTTTTCATTAAAAGTAGGATCTATAGTTTTCAATCTGTTGTAGACTTTTAATAATCTCGTTGAAAACATGAGAATACTTTCCTCAAGTAACATTTTAGTATCACATAATTCTGAAAATATAGTCATGTGATTCGCTCTTGTATCTGGATGGAAGTATTTCAACAATGTTTCCCAAGCAACTACTGGATCTTCTATTCCATCTATTATACGTCGATGATCTTCATCAATATTCAAATATATCAGAGATAAAGCAATGTTTTTGTTTTTGTTGAATTCTTTAAGACTTTTGAGATATGCAGTATCATTCAAATCTTCGAATGAACCAGTTTCAGTTTTTAATATCGGTGGAATGGGAGCTTTTTCAGCTCCTTTTACAACCTCCCACACATTTCTCTCCATCAGAATGAACTTTATGTCTGAAGTCCATGTCTCATAGTTTTGGTTGCTTAACTTATTAATTGCGTAAGTAGCCATGGCAAGAAAAATTAACAAAATCACAATTTTTTTTTTTTTTTTTGAGAAAAAAAATTTATAAAGTTTGATTATTATTACTTTAAATTCAAAAAATTTATATCAATATAGCCCCCCCATCTTAAATAATCTAATACATTTTAAGATGGGTAAAAATTTGCTTAAAGTATTATGACTGATTAACTATCCCGAGATAAATTTCAAGATATTTAATACGTAACCTGGGCCCATAACCTTTTTGTCAGTCTATACTACTTTTTAAATATCTGTGGGCAGATGTCTTTTTACCAATACCCACCATTAGGCTAATTGCCAAAATAATTACCACGCTAAGCAGAGCTGCAAATATTATATTTTAATGCAGTTAAAGGAATGCCAGCTATTAGTTTAAATACCTAAAGTATTTCGTTCTATTAATAAATAAGAAACTAATAACATGCCAATAAATAGCTCAAAAGTAATAAGCTTTATTTATTGATACTAAATATATATAATAATTACATAACATAAATTAAGTTTAAAATTTCAGAATAGATAAAGATATTCCAATTAAATAATTCATTACTAACAGAAATAAGTAAAATTATAATACCGATGAACATAAAAGTTTCCAACCAAAACTATCAGACACCAGAGTTTGATTTTTCTGAAATCAGTGTTTTTAAAACACCTGAGATACGCCCCCTTTGACGAACTGGCATGCGTATACAGTAAGTTAATTTAATCATGAAATTCGATATGCCAGTTCGGCAAAGTAAAATTTTAAGTGTTTGTAATAAATGGTACAGGAGTATGCCGGTCAGGCATAGCAGAAAATAAAGTTGAAAATAATGCACAAGTATTTTAAATGCATGATAAATATGGTGATAAGAAAATTAAATATAGAACTGTACTAGACTAAAACTTAAAAGCACTGAATATATGAATTTAAGTTTGTACTAGGGTAACACAGATACATCTTTTAAAATAGATAAATTTTTAAACCATTGCATAAATTCAGTTAAATTACTTTGAGACAATTCTTCATCCCAAGAAATTTTCATTTTTCCACAAATTTTGCAATAACATTTTAGGAAGCAATGTAACTGGTGTTAATTATCTATTAGGATCGAAAATTCTTTTTATAATTGATAAAATTACTCTTTTTGCAATTTTAGTATCACAAGTCAAGGCATCCAAATCAGTGCAACATTTTAATAAATCGTTATCCAAATTCCAAATTACTTCTAACACAGAAGTAGTTCCAGAATATTTATCAACATTTACACCAGCGACATTGTTGTCAAAATAACGCAAATTAAAACATTCATTCATCATAATTAATTTAGCATGTTTTATAAATTGCTCTTGTTCATAGCTGTTAAATACACCCGACACACAATTATCAATATAAAAGGAACGCTTAAGCTTCTGAGTTACATCAAAATATTCAGGTTTACAGTTTTTTTATAAATGCCTTATAGAAGCATTGAGCAGGAAAGGGCTTGAAGAGACTCCAAAAACAGCCCTACAATGTCTATAAACTATCTGACCTTTATTGGATGGGAAAAAAATCTAAGAAAATCTCTGTGATGTGGTGCTATAGACAACATTAAAAAAGCTTTTTCAATCTCAGCACTAATACCAATAGGATACATTCTAAATCTATCAAGAATATCAGGAATTAACTCAATAAGATTAATTCCTTTAAACAGACATTCATTTAAAGAAGGCTTCTTTTTCTCCGAGGCAGAAGCATCAAATACAGGACGGATTTTAGTGGTTTGGCTCGCTAATTTAATTACTGGTCTGTGGGACAAATAATGACATTCATTGTTTATCTCAAAATCTGACACGCGCTCAATAATTTTTAATTTTTCCCTATCCTTAAAAACACGCTGATAATCAACAAAAAATTCGCTGCATCCTAATTTGTTAACAATTCACGTGTGTCTTTTCCAAACTAGTTCTTCATTATTCGATAGATTCATATTATTTTTCCATGGGAGTTCTACTTCATATCTTCCATCAGGATGAATTTTTATTTTACTATCGAAATCATCTAAATTAAAATCACCTTTTTCGTCTGGGGTTGGATTGGAAATTCCTAGAAGTTCAAGTTCCCATAATTTACTTCCCAAGTTCCCATAATTTACTTCCCATAATCTTCTTAGAATGCATCGATAAAGTTTTTGAAACATTATTCGCTTCACATGAATTATATTTTCCAAATACAGTCCACCCGAGTTTCGTTTCAATGGCTGTAACACCAGATTTTAATTCGAAAGGATTCCCAGTTAATAATTTTCCTATAACAACTGAGCCAATTAAAACATTAATTTCTGTTTCTCCTTTAGAAAAGAATCAGTAAAATCTATTTTATTTTCTATTAATTCATTCAAAATCTCTTCATTCTCAATGGTATGAATAAATCTACAAACCTGCTCTTCGGAAAGAGCCTCAGACGAGCA
Organism: Latrodectus hesperus; assembly: GCA_037975125.1. Taxonomy (NCBI): domain Eukaryota; kingdom Metazoa; phylum Arthropoda; class Arachnida; order Araneae; family Theridiidae; genus Latrodectus; species Latrodectus hesperus. Next base: position 8,010 of record JAJQOW010000813.1, read on the forward strand.
AGTAAAACTTCCTTTCAAATTGCCGACTTCCACGGAAAACACTTGGATGTTGTTTTGGTTTTGTTTCATTCCCCCCAAAGAGCGCATGGATCCAGGGCTAGGGAAAAGTTTCTCTTTCCCTAGCCCTGTACTTAGCTACTCTAACTCCCTTGTATCTATTACCGCGCGAATAGTTTTCTGGCGACCTTGACACCTAATCCGAACAGAAAGGGTCTGCAAGAATACCGTTTCTCTTCGGCCCGCGATGGAAAGAGAACTCTCCTTTTGAAAATATTTTTGTTCATTTATTTTTTCTTGCTTATTACACATAATATCATAATGATTATTTTTACAATTAGAGCAATATAATTGATTTTTTATACCACAATATTTACTTAAATGTCCAGAATTTTTTAAACAAGAAGAACATGCACCTTTTTTTTTATTAACAATTGCTTTTCATCAACTAATGTCATTTTCTTAGCCGTAAAACATTTTTCACTAGGGTGCAATTTATCGCAAAAAATACAAGTAATAATTGCCTTACCTGGATTTTCTAAATTTACGAGTGCTGATGCTGTTACCTGTTCAGCTGGTTTTCCTTGCTCCATTTTCCGTTGATTTTGACGGGGACCAAATCCAGAACGGGCCAGTAGTACCATTTCTTCACCCTTTACCTCCTGGCGAAGAAAGTCCATTAAAAAATCTAAAGATCTTGTTTTTGAAGAGTCATGATTACGGCTCCTTTCCCAGGCGACCAAAACTTCTTCGGGCAGGCAACTCTCCACCAACGGCATTAGGAAATCACCGTATTTTTCTTGAGTTCTTCCAAGACTCTCTAGTGCTCGTAGTTGGCTCTCTAGTTCATCATAAAGAGATGGTAAACCAGTTCTCACTCTTCCAGTAGATGCATTCTTTATGACCATTGATAATAAATCTCGAACATAAATCTGCACTAATAAATCTTCACGCCCGAAATGCTCCTTCAACTGTTGAATTGCTTTCGGATAGTTCTCTGCCGTAGCTGGGTAGCTAAGCACTAACCGTTCAGCTTTAGAGCCCGGCTCCAGAGATTGCAATAAATATTGAATTTTGTCTTCATCGGCATGGATCTTTTGAAATTGACCCCAAAAGGTTAAATATTCCTTTGCTTCTCCATTGAATTTTTTAATCTCAATTTTCGGTAATTTGAACTTCCTCGATTCCTTATCACATGGAAGGGACAGTTCTTTTAATTTCAAATCAATTTGCGAAGACATTTCAATAAACTGATCACGGTAATTTGCAGTTTCGACAAAATCACTATTAAATAATTGTTCAACATTTTCAGAGTGCAAAAGTTTCTCAGAAATTTCAGTTTGACAAACATCCAAGTCTGAAATTTATCATTTCTTTCGATAATTCTAGTTCAATTTTTTTCAGAGTAAAATTGAATGCAGTTCGTAATCCTTTTCTTTGAGTTCCAAGAGCGCCAACATCCAATATCGAATTTCGAAGTTCCGTCGAAAATCATGACAAAATACTCCATCCCGCCGAAGGTACCAATATTATGTCATAATCGAAAATAAGTATTTTTAACAAATACTTTCAATGTTCTTTTTCATGGGGTTTGCATCTACCCGATGCTGGAGATATTTTGATATGATCATAAAAGTATTTTCAAATAAGATTCATTAAGGAAAACAAAGAATTCAGTGACAAACACAAAACCACAACTTTATTACAGCATTTTTACTCTTCTACTACACTACAAAAGGACAGAAAACATGAAGTGACAAACAGCGCCGAGTAACGGCCATGCACAGTTCCTGGTTCCTATGCCGTGAATCGAACCCGAGCCGCCTGGTGAAAGCCAGGACACAATATCGATAATTTTCTGATATTGGTAGTGGACCGATGATGTCGATATGGATTTCGTTGAAGCGTTGACTGACCAAAGGAAAATTCTGAATAAGAGTCTTGAATGGCGGGAACTTGACAAACGTACTGTTTTGTAACTACTGTTCGGCTGTATTATCGATTGAAATAATTTTGTCTGCCATTTTTGCAATAATATGGAGCGGATCCTTACTAATTGACAAAATTGCTTGTGTTTGTGGAGGTAGCCTCGGGAGCTAAAGAGATTTAATGACCTCTTCGGAAGTCAAATTATCATCGAGACTTTTCATTTGTCGTAATAAATCAGATGGACATTTATCGCCAAGGTCAAGATCTATACATAACTTTTTAGGCGTGATTCCTCAGTATCAATTAATCTATTTAGTAATGCATTTTTTAAAGCTTTATATTTTCCCTCTTCTGGAGGATTTGAAAGAGTATCGACAACCTATTCCAAAATGTTTTCATCTAATGCTGCAACAACAGTGTTATTTTTAGTTATATCTTGACTTATAACACTGTTTGCAAATTGCGCTTCAAGTTGGAAAAACCAAAATTTAGGTTTTTGATGCCAAAACATTGACGGTTTTAAGCAATTCGATTTAATTCAACAGTTTTGTTTTCGGATTGAATATCGTTTGCATTGAAGTGGTTTTCTTCCATCTGGAAAAATAAAATTTAATTGTTCGAATAAATTATGTAATATCATGTGCCTTTGTAAATGGGGAGGTAAAATAATAATCTTCATAAAAATAAATTCGGTCAACGTCATATGCAATCAATATGGTTTAGTATGTGTGTTCAGATTGTTTCGATTTAAATCTTCATTATGAAAGAATAATATTTATTTACATATGATGAGATATAAAACGTCATATTTAAGTATGAAGTACAATAATTCATATTTTAGTATACCGCAAAATCATAATGTATTCAAAGCCGGTAATATTTACGAAAAACACATGCATGCATTATTTGTTTATCGTGTTTATTTCGGGACCAGTTGCTGTTGCCTTAACCTTACAATGACCCCTGGACGTTAGTACCTGGTTCAATCCAACCACTCTTCAGAAACGGGACTCGATCCTGCGCTTCCGTAATCCCCATGCACGTCTGTTGGGATGGCTCTTTGGAAGTTTTCCATGTTTCTTCCCTTCTGATACGTGAACGCGTTTCACTTTGTATAAAACATCAGCTCCTCGGTGGGCGTTAAAATATTCTAGGTTGCAAGGTGGTCCAGAACGCAGTGTCAAAAGTTCCTTAATTTGAGCTCATCGTGTCCTAATGGTATGGTACAGCTCTTTCGAAGGAAAAGTTCCAGGTTCAATCTCAGTCACTATTGATTAACAGGAAATGGGTGTCGCATGCAGTAAGTCAAGGTGTGAGCTTGGGAGTTTTCCGGTTGCTAGACTTAAATGCGACTCATTATCTATAAAAATCTTTTCTAGAAGGTAATGACGCGGTGCACGTTAATTTGTTACATAATTGCCCGCGACCTTTAAGGTGTTTCATTACGTGTGTCGAAGTTCTTTCGTTCCGTGGAACTTAGTTTAGATGTTTCACAATGACCACCCTCAGCCAGGCTGTAATCTGTACGGTGTCAGAAGCTCTTTCATTTAGGTTCACCGTGGACTAGTGGTGGAACACCTCTCTTCAGAGTGAAAATTCCTTGGTTCGATACCATTCATTACTTTAACGGTAGATGTGCTTTACAGAAACTGAACTTTTCCTTACTATATGTTTATCCATTCAGGTGAGTGATTGGGAATTTTCCAGTTTTTCTACCTTGTGATTCGCTTATACGATTGTAAAACGTCTTTTCGTGAGGGAGTTACGCAGTGGACGTTACGGCAGTCTTAAGCGGTTTGACAGTTCACAACGTATTGTCAGAAATTTTTTTTTCTATTTTCATTTTCATATAGTTTTGAACTTTTACATTGCTGCATGAATTATAATGAATGGCATACAATGATGTATGAAGAAAACATAATTACGTGAATGGAGTTTCATAATTTAAAACACACCCTATTCTATGGAATATGCAGAAAGTGATTATTTAAATTGTAAATATTATTTAAATTTCATTAATTTCCTAAAATTTTGAATGAAACTAATAGTGAGTCAAAGTATGATGAGATGAGAGTCCAAAGAAAGAGATGAGAAATTAACTCCATTAAAATATTAAATATCTTACAATCGCTCTGTCAAATCTCATATATCACATAAATCATAAACACAAGAATTTTATAAAGGGATAAAATAATCCATTCAGAAATAAATTGCTCAGATAAAGTTGTGCTTGTGAAACATCAAGTATCAATAAAATTCAAAATTTAGTTTTACATATGGACGAATGTTGTTTGTCGTTTCTATATATATGATCCTTTTCTGCATTCGAAGTCTAATCAAGACCGATACATACAGTTTAAAGTTGATTCTAAATCACTGAAGGTATAGTCGTACGAGGCATTAATTAAACCTTAGAATCGTTAATCAGAAGGTTCGGGCGTTAACTAGTCCACCCCCAATCCTTCAGCATTAAAGACGGAAGAGAGAAATAAATGCAACTAAGCAAGTATTTTTTATTTTTTCCAATCGTTGACTTTTTTTCTTTTTGAAAAACACTGATATTTACTCAAATAATTGGCCCTACGAAATTTTCCCTCTGATATACTATTAGAATTCTTGCACACATACACAGAATTTATATATAAATATAATTAAATATATTGTACCGAGCTTCACAGGTTCGTGTCGATTGAGAGTTGAATAAAGCAACCACTTAATGAACACAAGACTTTTATTCGTAAGAACTTCACTAAATAAACGAAATTCCCGCTGTAACAGTCACAATTATACAGCTACAATTCGTCAGATATAATAAGAAACAGCTTCCAATCACAGGTCTCAAATACCTCAGACAGAGAACAACTAGCAGTCACAACTAATCGTCTTCACTCACTGACTGTCTTCACAAAAACTGACTCTTCCATGTCGGGCTGCGGTATTTATACCTGACTTGGCGGAGAAATCTACCAATTTCGCCAAGGTTCTGGAAGCTTCTAGGCTATCTCGGAAAATATTGGTCCTAGAGCTTAGGTGATGGATGTTTCCAGAAGTATCGATTTCTCGCCAAGTCGCCAAGAATCTCGCCAACCGTCGCCAAGTCGCCAAGAATCTCGCCAACTGTCGCCAAGTCGCCAAATTATTAGGAAATCCGCTTTTAAACTACAACGCGTCTAAATACCGCAATTTCTGCCCAAAATGTGAGAATTTCTGATCTGTCTGAGATATTTTAAGACAAATATAATCATTATTTATAAATTTGTAACATTGCCCCCTCTCAAGGACTGCACGTCCCGGGCAGTACAATCCCCTGATAGGAGGCCAAATTTAATATAAGAGAATTTACATTTCAAGAGGATACATTACATACACAAGCAACTAAAAATACAAAAAGAATAGAAAAGATAAAAAAATTATCTATACTATTTACAAAGAGACCATGGTCTACTAATTTTTACTCTACATTACGATAAGGAGCTAATCTATCATAATGTACTACCTTTGGTTTTGAAGAAGATGATTTTCTTATACGAACCACGACGTCGTTCAGTCTTTTTAGGACTGTGTAGGGACCTTCCCAGTTGGCTTGCAACTTTGGAGAAAGTCCTTTACGTCGAATCGGGTTCCACAACCAAACTTTGTCACCTTCTTGAAATTCATGTTCTGTCGCTCTTGTGTCATACCTTGTCTTCATTCTTTCGGTCGTCAGGTTGATTCGGTCTCGAGCGAAGTTATGGACATCTTCAAGACGTGCCTGAAGGTCTCGAAGGTATTCCTCTGGCGATGAAGATGTATCCGGTGGACGACCAAACTGAAGATCACAAGGGAGACGAAGTTCGCGACCAAAGAGCATCTGTGAAGGAGTATATCCGGTAGTCTCATGGACAGCACTGCGATATGCAAGCAGAAACAGCGGTAGCTTCAAATCCCAATCTTGCTGATTTCTGGAAACCATAAGTGAGAGATTATTCAAGATGGTTCTGTTAAATCTCTCTACCATGCCGTCCGATTGTGGGTGTAGTGGCGTGGTCTGCGTCTTGTCTATTCCGAGAATTTGACACATTCCTTTAAACACAACAGAGGTGAAATTTGTCCCTTGATCAGAATGAATTTGTAAGGGTGTGCCGAATCTGGAAACCCATTGTTGCACTAGAACCTCGGCTACTGTAGTCGCCTCTTGATCGGGGATTGCAAACGCTTCAGGCCACTTAGTAAAGTAGTCCATGACAACTAGTATGTATTTGTTGCCATTTGAGGATCGTGGTAAAGGACCCAAAATGTCCAATGCTATTCGCTCAAAAGGTGCTCCTACGTTGTACCGCTGCAACCTTCCTCGGCTACGTTTCTTCGGTCCTTTACGTGCCGCACAGTCATCACAAGATTGGCACCATTTCTCTACATCTTGTCTCGTTTTGCTCCAATAGAAGCGTTCTCGAACCTTCTGTAGAGTTTTCATTACTCCAAAGTGGCCTCCAGTTGAACTACTATGCAATTCTTTCAAAACATCTGAAATTCTTGATTTTGGAAGAACAAGCTGCCATTTGAAATTACGTCCATCATCGGACTCCCATTTCCTGTATAAGACACCATTTCTTATATGGAGTGAGTCCCAAAGAGCCCAATATTGCTTAGTAGCAGGACTGTAGGTGGAGATATCCTGCCAACTTGGTTTCATACTGGAAGATTCTTTTAATTCTAAAATTGGATTTATATCTGGGTCTTCTTTTTGAGCTTCTCTAAGTCCTTTATCACTCCATGGGTCTGGTTTCGGTGGAGGTGAAACAGTAACTTGGCGTACCGAAGGATTTACTAACTGATAGTTCTTCTCTACTCTCGAACAATATCGGCAGCTTTCATTGCACGGTTTCCTTGATAGTGCATCAGCATTTCCATGAAGAGTTCCTTTGCGATGACGTATTTCAAAGTCAAACTCCTGGAGTCGTTGAATCCATCTGGCTACCTGTCCTTCCGGATTTTTAAAATTTAAAAGCCAGGTTAAGGATGCGTGATCTGTCCGGAGCAAGAACTTTCTTCCATAGAGATAATGGTGGAAATGTTCTATGGCTTTAACGATTGCCAGCAATTCCTTCCTGGTTGTACAGTAATTCCGCTCTGGTTTCGATAGACATTTACTCCAATAAGCAATGACATATTCTTTATCATCAATTTCTTGCGACAAAACAGCTCCGATATTTTCGTTGCTGGCATCCGTATCTAAAATGAATAATTTTTCGGGCTGGGGATATGCAAGAACGGGCGAAGATGTCAACGCCTCCTTCAGTTGTTTAAAAGCTTTCTCACATTCATCTGTCCATAGAAATCTCTGTTTAACTTCTGTCAACTTGTGAAGAGGTCTGGCAATACTTGAAAAACCCTTAACAAATTTCCTGTAATATGTGCATAGTCCAAGAAAACTTCTTAATTGGTGGACATCTTTTGGACGACTCCAGTCCTTAACTGCGGAGATCTTTTCAGGATCTGTTCTTACACCTTCAGCAGAGATAATGTGTCCCAGATAGCTTACTTCACGTCGGAATAAATTACATTTGCAAGGATTCAGCTTCAGGTTGGCCATTTTTAATTTTTCCAGCACCTTTCGGATGTTTCTTAAATGGTCTTCAAATGTGCGCCCTACAATAATGATATCGTCCAAATATACCAAACAGGCTTCGTAGGAAAGTCCTCGTAATACTGTCTCCATCAGGCGCTCAAACGTTGCAGGTGCATTGCAAAGCCCAAATGGCATAACCTTGAACTGCCAAAGTCCTTGTCCTGTGGTGAATGCAGTCTTTTCTCGATCCTCAGGATGTATCTCTACTTGCCAATAACCACTCTTGAGATCCAAAGTCGAAAACCATTGTTTTCCAGATAAAGCATCAAGTGTATCGTCAATCCTAGGAAGAGGGTAACTATCTTTTTTAGTGATGTTGTTTAACCGACGATAGTCAACGCAGAATCGGGTAGAACCATCTTTCTTCCGAACTAAAACAATAGGCGAAGCCCAAGGACTCTCTGATGGCTCAATAATGTCATTCTGCTGCATTTCCATCAGAAGATTATCCACCTCTTCCTGCTTAGCGAATGGCAATCTTCTCGGATGTTGTTTAATGGGTGGATGATTTCCTGTATTGATTCGGTGCTGCGTCAATTTGGTTCGCCCAACATCATCTGATTTCTTGGAAAAGAGATCTCCGAATTCTAATAATAGATTTCTTGCAGCATTCCTTTGTTTATCATCTAACTCTGCATTCTGAAGGAGTTCATTAATTAGAGTGTCAGGAGGCTCAGATAGTGTGGTTTGACAATTTCGGTTAATACAGGTCACTGGAGTGCAAGTCGCCAGCACTTCTCCTTCTTTTATTAGTTTTACCTTATTGCTTAGATTAGCAACTCTTACCGGGATTACATTTCGTGAAAGGTCGACGAGGGAAGAAGCCACTAGTACTCCTTTAACGCTATTGTCGGAATCTGGATATTCAGTCAATCCATAATGAAAATTATTATCTTCTGAAAGAGCTCCGGAAACTATTGTCTCAGTTCTTGGTGGTAATGTTATTTCACTCTTTGCAGTTATATGATGGACTGTTTTAATATCTGAATATTTCGTCTTAAAAATCGCTATGTCTTCAGAACATGAATGTAGTTCATTATTTTTAAAGTCTAACTTGAAATTGTTTTCTTTGAGGAAATCCAATCCGAGAATAAATTCGTCATTTATATCAGCGACATATGCCATATGATGGTACACGGCATTACCAAATGCAATGTTTAGATTGACTTTTCCATGCACTTTAATCTTATCACCTGTCACAGTTTGGAGGGTAATGCAGGGCGGCGTCCAGATGAGTTTCTCACCAAGTTTGCGAGCCAAATCTGTCCTAATGATAGTTACGTTGGCTCCAGTATCGATTATCATTCTGCAGGGAACTTCGTTGACATGTCCCATAACGAAAAGTCCGTTGTCGCCGCTACTTACGGAAGAAATATGAAACAATTTGAAATGGGGCTTCTGACGAAGATCATTTCCATCATCTTTTCGTTTCGGGCAGTCTCTCTGAACGTGTCCGACTGCACCGCAAGTCCAACACTGAATTTTCGTGTTTCTGCCACCGTTACTCATTTCTAAGTTACGGAATTTTCGCCGCAGATCTTCGATTTGCTTTCTGAGATCATAGTCCCTATCAGTAGTAGAGACGGCTCTGATTGAGTGCCGGTCTTTACGCGCGGCCTGCTGGGCAGCCTCTATCTTATGTGCGTAGACTAGGGCAGATCCAATATCTTTGACATCGGCGAGTCTAAGTGTTTTCTGTATCTCTGGATCCCTCACACTATCGATGAAGTGATGGAGAGCCAGATCTTGACGCGTCTCAGCTGGGCAGTCCGAAAATGCTAGATGGGAAAGTCGCTGAATATCGGCAGCCAATTCTTGCAGACTTTCACCCGCTTTTTGATAGCGGGACTTTAACTGTAGTCTGCTATATTCTTTAGTGCACTTATCTCCAAACCGCAGCTCAAGCGCACTCGATAGGGCTTGGAAATCGTGCCTCTGCTCCTCCGGAAGCGTCTCGAGGATGTCAGCCGCGTCTCCTCTTAAAGAAGCCGCCAGGTGAAAAGCTTGGGCTCGGGGATTCCATCCATTAGCTTCCGCTACCATCATAAACTGGGTCTTGTATACTTGCCAGGATGATTTCCCATCAAATGTTGAGAGTTTAATATTGGCTAGGGAAGGCACAAATGCCACGTTGGGTTCCTCATGTTTGTTTGACATTTGCTTCTCCAAGCTTTCAATCTTCTTATTCATATTGTCTAATGCTTCTTCAACGTTTTCTTCTATCTCCAGAACTTTAGTTTCAACTGAAGTTACCTTATCTTCCATTGCATTCATCTTCTCCTGAATGATGTTGGAGAATTCTTCTTTAACACTTACAATGTCCTTCTTAAGTTCCTTTTTAAGTTCCTCCTGTCCAGATTTTATCTCTTTCATCATCTCGGTTTTAATCTCTTCTTGTCCAGCTTTCATCTCTTCTTGTCCAGCTTTCATCTCTTCTTGTCTAGCTTTCATCTCCTCTTGTCCAGCTTTCATCTCCTCCTGTCCAGATTTTATCTCTTTCATCATCTCGGTTTTAATCGCTTCTTGTCCAGCTTTCATCTCTTCTTGTCTAGCTTTCATCTCTTCTTGTCCAGCTTTCATCTCTTCTTGTCCAGCTTTCATCTCAGCTATCTGCTCCGCTAATTTTTCGAGAAGACTTTTCATTAAATCCATATCCATTTTTCTTGTGACACGCTGCATCAACTCTTCAACCCCGATTCTGACACCAGTTGTACCGAGCTTCACAGGTTCGTGTCGATTGAGAGTTGAATAAAGCAACCACTTAATGAACACAAGACTTTTATTCGTAAGAACTTCACTAAATAAACGAAATTCCCGCTGTAACAGTCACAATTATACAGCTACAATTCGTCAGATATAATAAGAAACAGCTTCCAATCACAGGTCTCAAATACCTCAGACAGAGAACAACTAGCAGTCACAACTAATCGTCTTCACTCACTGACTGTCTTCACAAAAACTGACTCTTCCATGTCGGGCTGCGGTATTTATACCTGACTTGGCGGAGAAATCTACCAATTTCGCCAAGGTTCTGGAAGCTTCTAGGCTATCTCGGAAAATATTGGTCCTAGAGCTTAGGTGATGGATGTTTCCAGAAGTATCGATTTCTCGCCAAGTCGCCAAGAATCTCGCCAACCGTCGCCAAGTCGCCAAGAATCTCGCCAACTGTCGCCAAGTCGCCAAATTATTAGGAAATCCGCTTTTAAACTACAACGCGTCTAAATACCGCAATTTCTGCCCAAAATGTGAGAATTTCTGATCTGTCTGAGATATTTTAAGACAAATATAATCATTATTTATAAATTTGTAACAATATGCTTTTTTAAACCTCCTATAGTTTCCTTTTCACAAATCAGTGGCAGTTTGGTTTTTGTCGTGTATTTTTTCTCCCATTTTCGTCTACTTCAACAAAAATGGGATTTTTTTTCAATTGTTTTTACTGATTTCTGTTTTAAAATCTTTTAATTTGAAATTATATTTAAATAAATAGAAATAAAAAATTTTAATTTTTGTATGAATGTTAATATATATTTTTCAAGGAAAGTAAATAGGTTTAATTATTTGAAAAATAAATTTTTTTAGTCTGATTTTTCTCAGTTTTTCATAAATGTACTTAAAAATTTAATATTTATTTTTTCATTAATTAATTTAAAAGTAAATAGTAAAACTACCAAAAAGATCTTCAAAAACTAATTCAAAATGTACGAAAAAAATTCACTATTTTTATACAATTTTCTTTCTTTGTAAAAAACATTAGAATATATCTCCTTCCATTTCTTTTAGGTACAAGCATTACAGATAGTAAGCCATATTTATCGTTTGTGACTAAAAATTTTCCAAAATTCGCTGTTTGAAAGATACACAAGTTATGAATTTAACACACACTTTCCGTTGGTGGACTCAGGCAGCTGAACCAACGCAAGTAGCTGAAACTTTTCAACTAGAGCAACATTTGATATGATTAAGAGGCAACAATTCCAATTTTTCTACAAAATGTAATTTTTTATTTCAGTTTAGTAAATAGAAAAGCAAAAATTATTTTAATACCTATACACATTATATACGGGAAATATATTTTTTGTTGTAGTTTGGAGTGAAATACACTGTTTTTGGTATAAAGCTCTCTGTTGACTGTGACTTCAAATAATAAACTAATATCTTGAAGCACGTATTAAGAGCTTTGTGCTAAACTGTCAGAAACAGCATACACTGCAGACTATGGAAAAAATATTAAATTGAAATAAATAACTGTTGGAAAATTTCGCTTCTAGTTTATACGGCATAATGGAATAACAAAAAAAAAAAATAATTTTTAGTACTTTCATCCAAGCAACTTCAACAGTTTGTTGGGAAAAAAAATACATTGTTCCCGAAATGTAGTCAGTTTAGTTCCTGGCTCTTTTTCCCCAGTAGAAGTTCAGAGAAAAGCCTTACTCGCAAACACTTCAGTAAGTCTCTTTGGTAAGATCTGGCATTGAAAGAAAGACATTCAAGGGAGGAATTTGACTACAGTTGAAAATGAACTTTTCCAACAGCTTCATTTGGCAGAAACGTGAATATACGCATTTACATAAACATCTGCGCGGTTATAACATTTGAAATAGTTCCACCAATCACGTTTCTCAGTGTCTCTACGTAGTGGACTGACAAGTTTATATAAACTAAACGAAAAATCTGTGAAGTATAGATAAAATTATTGTTACTTAGTAGTTTTTGATTGCTATCTCTCTCTCTCTATAAAGTGCCCTATTGAATTTTTGATTGTATTATAGATATTACTGTCACAAGTCGTGATAAACTTTAATTATATAATTTATAGTCACAAAAAGTGAACAATTTATTATTTTAATCTAATTATCATTATTTTCATTTAAAGTTTATAGTTTAATTTTTTCACAAGTGTGAAAATTTTTATGCTATTTCTGTGATTTAATTTGGATTGATTTGTATATATATTTTAAGTAAGTTATTTTTCTCTTGCATTTATTAACCTTAATATAAGAATTGTAATGTTGTAACTATACTAAAAATTAGCTCGTAAATATTAATAGTGGAATGTTGTAACTTAGCTCGTAAATATTAAAAAAGTGTTTTTAAAAGCTACGTTATTTCAAATGATTTTTAGAATTGAATAATTACATCTCGGTTTTAATATAAGAAATGAAATGTCTTTTATAAATTATGTTGTTCAAATGTTTTGAAACCTCAATTCCCTGATACAGTTCTTAAGCCATCGGATTATAAAATTGATCGGAATTTATAAAACATTTATTTCTAATTGATTTCCCAAATTTTAAGAAGCTAAATGAAATTATCTTTTTAATTAATTTTTAAATTTGAAGCTTTGCAAATCTCTTAAAAAAACCTCAAATCTTTTGAATTTTCTGATATATAAAATTGTCTTTCATTCAATTCATAGAATTTTTTGTTAAGCATAATCTTTCTAGTAGTCAGAAAAATATTACCATTAAATATTAGCTTTGTATTAGAAAATAGAAACAGTAAATATTTTAGGTTTTGTATGATAAGTATTACATAAGCATCAATATATGCTTGCATTAAGTAAAATAAAATAAAAGACTGTATTAAAAAATGAATTACTTTAAATTTGAATTTTGCATTTAAAAGTTAAATTTGTCGCTTAAAAAGAAGCGAAAGGGGGAAATAAACTCAATATTTAGTGATTAAGAATTTATACTAAATACTTGATACAATTGCTTGGCGTTTCAGACTAAAATTGTTTTTCATAAAACATATTCCGTAAAATGAAACTACACTGAGAATGGTTTTGCACTCGTGAGGAATAAAACTACGATATACAGCAAAATTTAAGTACCTCAATCTATTATATTAGATTTATTAAAAAAAATTAATCTGGATCGTACATTGATAATTAAACTTTCTTTTGAAAGAATTACGGTGAAAATAGTGATTATTTAAGAGGAATCAAGAGCTAAAAATTTAAATTCATATTACCGAAATTTATAATTGAAATTTAAAGAAGAGCACAGTTTATTAAATATAGTTACAAGTAAACGGCTATTCATTTCTAAATCTTAATAATTAACAAACATTATGAAATCTTATTTTTTATTGTAATCACAGTAAGTCTCTATTTGCTTAGATTTCATTTAAACATGGTTGATTTTTCTACAACTCTGCAACCGAATTTTTAATGATTGAATTCAGAAATTATAAAAAAATTGAAGTTTCTTTTAATCTGTAGTTGTGTAAGTTTTTCGCGAAGTTAGTTTTGTGATGAAAAGCAGTTATACTATATTCGTTAAATTTTGAATGTTATTTGACTTTACGCTGGTTTTCTAAAAGTATACTTGAACGTTGTATATATGTTTCAATTTTATCTAGTTTTCAAAATATTTAGTTTTATTTCTAACAATAATTATCTAATTTTATTTTCCTAACATAATTAAGCTTATTCAAAAAATATGCGTTTGTTATAATTTTAAATATGGCTTTTTAGTAAATATGTAAAATACGTACGATTTAATTGAAAGAGTTAGGCTATCACCGATAATTTGTTAAGAATTTACTGAATTTTGTTACGAAACTAATCTTTTTCTTAGAAAAAGTTATCAAAATGTCTTACAGGAAACAAGATTAACCTAGAATTTGTTTTATAGTATTCTGAAATGTATTATCCGAAAACAACGGAAATTAAATTTACTATAAATATGCTTAGAAAAAATCTAAATTTTTAAAAATAATAACCAAATATAAATTTTAAAAGTTAAAATGAATTTTCATTGAAAAAGTTGCTCTAAAATTACTCCAATTGTTAAACATTAATATGTTGAAGATTAGTTGGTATACATTGAATTTACATCAAATATTCTTTTGACTCTTAAAATTAAACTAAATTATTTTTAATTCAATGCATTTTCTCATGGATGAAAACCATGTTGAGTGTATGTACGATGTCCCTTAAATCCGTATTTAAAAATGTGTGAAAATTACAATGAAGTTTTCAATTGGCTATTCAGATGCGATAGATCCAGCATTTTTATATATATTTCCTTGTGCTTCGGAGTAAAACAGATTTCCTTTAAAGAAATCGTTATTCATTATGAAAGGCTTCATTACGAAAGACACTGAAAATTTTTTCCTATATTAATTCTAAATTAGTAAATTTTAGATTAGTTAGCCTTGTGTGTAAACTTATTAAAATCTACTCAACTGTATTATTAAATATTTTAAAATTACATTAAAAACTAGATACAAAAATGCAAGTAGTGAAATCAGAGTTTTAAAAATATTTAAGAAATCCCAATTTCAATACTTCAGATTTCTGCAGACCTTCTCAAGAAAGTTTTGTGGAATGCAAAAAGTAAAATCTAGAGTTGAAGTAATTGAAAATAAGTCAAAATCATACTTGAATGTTTTATTTGCTGATTAAATTCAATCTGTTTGAATCCAATGAAATAATTATTTGGAAAAACTAATTTAATCCAAGCAAGTCATTTTGAAGAGTAAAGTTTGGAGGCGTGTAAAATTTTTAATGGGGCTTATATTTATGTAAGAAATATTGAACTTTATATTTGTAATGAAATGAATCTAGTTCTGTTTTAAGAAATACTAGAAAAACGTTTCTAAATTTGGTTATATAATTTTTTTAAACTCAAGATAAATAGTCGAAGAGAACGGCTCATAACTTCAGTATGTGGTGTCTATATTGCACCATTTTTTTAAACAATACGTCAATAGCATTAAGCGTAGTCAAGCTAGTAACCGAATGATTATCGCCATAATTCGTGGGTTCGAATCCTACCTTAGGCATAGATAGTTGTAGTGGTTCGGAATCTACTTTAAACCTTAGCTCCCGGTCTAATTAGCCTTTATTTCGGGCAAAAAATATTGATGAGTGACACACTTAACTTCATTAAGCGTAATAGAACCCATTTAAACAGAACTAGAGGCTAAAATTCAAAAATAGGGAAATAAAAAAAGACTAATTTTAACACAGTTGTGCAAATAGAGAAGCTTTGATTCTGATGTAACAAAAGAATCAAGTGAACAGTTCGCTCTGAAGTCTAAAAGCTATTTTAACTGAAGCTTATTCTTGAATGTATTTTCGAATTTATAAAGATTGCAATATTTATTTTGTTGGTAATCATTAATTTTAAAGTGTACGATAAACTTTGTAGCCTAGTTATTTATCCTTTTTGCTTAATATTTTTCATAAAAATAAAGTTGATTTTTAAAATGCATGTAATTTTAAAATTACTTAAAAGTTTTGGTAATTACTAATTTTTATTATTACTTTTATCTATTCTTCTGCAATTCCTTGCGAAATCAGTGTAGATGAAAATCTCATTCAGCTTTTCAGCTGTGAATGAATGAATCATTCGAATTCCACCTCGGGTGTGGATGTTTGTGGCGTTGCAGAATCGTTCGTTTTAGACAGTGATATTTTTTGTTTTGAAATTTAAATTTGGGTTCAACTACGAACAGATGACGAAAAAAAAATCAAAATGTACATCTCACTACGAAATAATATAATTTTTGAAAAACGAAGAGTCGTTTTTTTCACTCCTTGGTAAATTGAAAATCATCAATACTTAAAATAAAAACTGGAAAAAAAAGAAAGTATATCACGCGATTCTCCTTAAAGAAATAGTAAAGTACTAAGTTTGCCCTTCGTTTGCATGCTTTTAACTGATACTTTTTTCAAGTATAATTCGGTTGCTTATCTTGTGTTGCAATAAAATCAAGTAGTAACAAATATTCATTCTTTTATAATGTAACAATAAAAAAATTAGAGATAATTTCACAAATGTCCCTCGTAAAAATTTCTTTTAATAAATTGTTTCCCTTTCAACATAAATGATTCATTACTTTATGAATTTTCACAATTTTGTTTTAAAAATTGCAGCGTTTGTGGTAAAAAATTATTTAAATCAAAATAGTGTGAGCACTTATAACAAAAGATAGTGTTACTTTTTAACGCAGCTTTTTTAATTAAGGGTGACTCATTATTGCAGGCGATAATTCTGACCCTTTTGTTTTGTCTCCGTTAAAATCAAAAGAATCGAAAGCGGCTGATGAAAAGAAAATCAACCGATTTGAAAACGTTTCGAGGGTAAGGAGCAGCTGAATTGCTTTTTAATTGGGAATTTGTTAAATGTTTATACTCTTTTGTATAATTTTAAGGTTTGGCAGATGGAAAATGAAAATTTTATTTATCGTTAAATTTCTTTGCGGCATGAATGTCTCTTTGTGTTTCGAATTGTCGTTTTCCAATATTTTGTCTGAATTTCAGTAATAACAGGCACTGTTGAACTTCAAATTTTCGAAACCGATTTATAATGATTCAAATTTTGCCCATGCGCTGTTGAAACTTAACTATTTTTTAATCCAATCAAATACCTTACAGGCACTACGCAATAATAGAGAAGGTTATATAACGGAGTAAGGAAATAAGAAATTCATATTTTTCACGCTAGATAAATTCTGCCTTATTCAATTAATACGTCTTGTGTTTCATAAGTTATGAAAACTTTTTTAAATCTGTAAATTCTGATTTTTCAAGTTAATTTATATTTATATTGGAACAAGAGACTTTTTTAGTTTGGATTTAGTTTTTACTTTTTCAACAGTAAGTTCTAGTTTCTGGTATTTCTTTTAAAAGACTTAAGTGTATAAATTTCAGTTTTGAATTTGAGATAGTTGTAGTTCAAAAAAATTCAGTTTTTTGAAGTACACTCTAACTTAATTATTTAACTTTGAGCATACAACTTAAGTTCAGATATTACTTTTATACTGAAAATCTATTATAAAAGGCTCTCTGCCATAAATTGAAAGATATTTTTTAAATAATTTTATTACCTTGAAATTTATCTAATTTATCAAAATTGTTTCTTCAAATGTATTTGGAAAATTATAACTATTTACTTTCAATTTAGAATTTAGTTTCAAGATATTTTTCAATGCAAAGATTTTGAAATTAAAAACTGACTCTAGATTAATTTCAATTTATATTCGAGAAACAATGCTAAATTCTTAATTGAAAGCAACTTCTAAAAATATTCTCGATTGTGTTTCTATGCTTTATAATATTTTTAAAGTGTGACAAGGTAAATAACAGCACTGTTAACTAAATAAATTAATTTCATATTTTTTATAAAATTTTACTTTTAACATGAAAGTGCTATATAAGTATTTAAGGGGAAAATTAATTAAATTGTTATTTGTTTCTTTTAATAGAAATTCATACGAAACATTTCAGTACTAATTAAAAATTTAATAGGTATAATATTAGATCTGAATTTTTAATTCAATGTCCATTAAGTTTATCATTTAAGAAGAGCCAAAAGACTAGAGGTATTCAAAACCGAGAATTTTTTATTAAGCTTCTATTTTAACACTGACTTCCTTAATATCTTAACAGTTCACGCTTCTAAAATATTTAAAATTTTAGCCTTGATTATGCTTAATTATTTCCGTTAATTCTAGTATAATCTAATACTTTTGAATGATTGCTTTGAAACCATTTTTTAAATTTATAGTGAAAATCGTATGAAATCTACTTATTTATGTTAATTCTTGTATTTCATTCGATGTATTATATGCGAACATTTATCCATTTTAAATACTTGTGGTAAATTTTATTCCGTCCATTTATTGTTTAGAAAAACTTAAAAGTTCATTGCAATCAAATAAGAGTTGACGTTATGAAAATACTGTTAATCAACTGATAAATTGTTCAAAATCTAATTAACTGGAAAATTTTTCTAAATTTAATGTTTATCAAAAAAAATATCGATACTACCAGAATCATTTGTCAAGATTTTAATTCTAAGTTGACATTTTTCCGTGTATAATATTTTAATTTTAAAATGATACTAGTAATGAAATATAAAATATTAATGTGGTTAGTTTTGATGTGATAAACTCAGAAGTTTCTGAAAGTCTTGTAAGAAAAAAGCATTTTCTACCAAAACAAGAATATTTATTTCTAAAGAAAAAAATTAATATGCCAATTAAAACCTATACTTATGAATTAAATTTACTTTACTTAGTGCAGCAGAATATTTATTTTGAACTTAACTTTATTTCATGTAAACTTTTAGAATACAAATCGGTGAACAATATTATTGAAAATTGCATTATGTTTAAACATTCTGAAAACATTTTAAATGTTGAAATCGTTTAAAATATTCTCAATCCTTTTTACAAGGTTGCTACCATAAACACTTTAAAAAAGTGCGAGTTTTGACGATCAATAATATAAATTATAATTTACACTTGGAGTATCGCTTGAGTAAATGATCAATCATTAAAATTTTGAAGCAGTTTTACTTAAAAATCAAGAAATTGGTATAAAACTATATATATCGCGCGCGTTAATAAACTAAGAGTAAATTCGATATTACATCAATCTCGAAATGTCTCTCTGGCTTCAGGGCATTATTAGAAATTTTAACAGTGTTATTTCACTATTACTCTCTCGAATAATACTTCCTAACTTGTTCTCTTCGAAAGATAAGTTTGTTTTTAATGGCCTTGTTTGAAAAGAATTTAATTAAACTAAATTTAAGGTGAAATATATTCTTAAATTCTGTTTGTCTTGAAACAATATTTGGTAAGTGTCTTAGAAAACTAAGTCTGTAATGAATTAGACAATTGGAGTAAAATTATTAATGCGTGAAAGCATATAAAATCGATATTAATAAGAACATTTGTTTAAAAATTCTGACTTATAATTAGTTAAGAATTAAAATATTTGTGTGTGAAAAGATAATTTGTTTGTAATTAAATTTAATAAACGGAATGATAAATTTATGGCTATTTGGGAAAACATAAATATTTCAAAAAAGTTTTGGAAAATGCTTCTCAACAAGTCCCTACTTCATGCTGACGTATAAAAGAATTAAAACTTTGATTTTGAAACAAATCAGAAAGTAGCTTGTACTGGTGTACTCCAAAAATTTATAAATTAAAATGTTCGCAGAACCTTATAATCCTGAAAATATCAATATAAGGTAAACTATATTTGTTGCAAGAATTTGAACACTTTGGAATAGATACAAATCAATGACAGAAATCCTGTGACTTGTTTACATTAAAAGTTAAATTGTTTTATTCTGAAAGTTTATTTCAGCACATAAACTATACTGAATTTTTACATTTGACTTTTTCGAAATGGGAATTAAAATTACATCCTCGTAAATTAGATATGACAGTGTGCCATTTGACTAGGAGTTTTGTGTGTATGAAAAAAATTGTCGTAGAACTCCGAATTATTCAAACTTCTATCAATAATAAAAATCGTATGTATTCATATCTAATTTAATCAAATTTACAAAAACATGCTAAAATTTGAATTTTTCTATCCTGGGCCGTAAGTTATGAATATGTCTTAAGTTTCTCAGCTTGGAAAATACATAAACATATCCTGTTCCAGCAAAAATGGCACGACTTGTGCAGGAATTAAATACTATTTAACTGAAAAAAACATTTAGTTTCGTTCATTTCATTTAAATTTCAATTTTCAACTATAGTTTTCTGGAGTAGAAAAGTGCTCAATATTTCCGCAGACAAAACATTTTGTAGTGTATAATCAGATAAAATATCTTTATTTTGATAGACCAAAAAATATATTTGAAAAATATATGTGTATATATACACATCATTGGAAAAAAGTATTGAGAATATTCTATAAGGAATACCACGATGTAACAGCAACCCTACAACAAAAATGTAAGCACAGCTGGTGAAATATTACAAGCCATCCAAGAATTTTTAATACCTTTTTGTGTCTTTTAATGAAACTGAGAAAGAAATTAACTACTGAGATTGTTATCGTACAAGTAGATTTTTTTTTTTGCGGAAATGAGAATAAGTATTTAATAGAAAATCTGATACATAATAAACACACACAAAATAGCATTTAGAAATTGCAAACCATGTTTGAAGCTAAATGTTGTCAATCACTTCAAGAGTTCGTGGGTTCGTTTCCAGTCTCCACCATCCATGTTTGCTGTGATTCAAAATCCGTTTTAACCTGTTGGTCTCGGTTTATCGTCAATCAAAGAAAACACACCATTGCCAGAGGAATTAGAGTTGAGGACATACTGAAATTGTTCATTAATAGTAATAACTACAGATTGGTTTTATTGTAGTTATAACTCGAATGAGTTTTCTTTCAAATAAAACCGGATTTATTCGGCAGTAAATTCTCTAAAAAGGAGGAAATCTTAAATTTCATTTAGGTTACCTAATTAGCAAGGGAAACATGTTCATTTACGTAAATATATAGACGAAAACTTCACTTGGCAGTACAGATATAAATTCGGAGTTACTAATAATTTGAATAGTTTATTATCCTCAAAAAGTTGGCAAGTGCTTCATTTAAAAAACGTAAAATAATTCCTACTAAATTTCATTTTACGAGTGTACTTTAAATATATACCTTTTAGAAAAGATTTTTTAAAATGAAAAATTAAGTTTGAAGTTTATCGTTATTCACTTGCTATATTATGAGAACGAATGTGTGTATCTTTCAGTGTAAAACTTGCACTTGGCTTTAAGGAAAGACTACAATTTGAAAACTATCTTAAAAATTGCTTATTTTTCATTTTTAATATCGAAAAGAGGTCTCGCGTATGAAACAATTCAAAAAGAGTTGGGAAAGATAATTATTTGGTAACTAAATGGAATATTTAAATATTGAAGTTAAAACTCCAGTTCCATTACTGTTCAAAGGAATTTCCGATCGGCAGCGTATTAGAAAACTTAAATACGCGTTTGTTGCCGTGGGCGAAAATGTTTTAAAGAACCGAAAAATGTATATCAACCAAATATTGTTTTTGAAACAATCACACTGGAGAAATAGAAATCGGATATGCTTTTTAATTTGCACCCTACCGCAGTATCTGATTTAATAGTTATCCCTCTTATACTAACATTTTTTTCTTGAAATAATCAGAGTTCCAATAAAATGTACATTAACAAGCAATTTTAAAATGAATACATTATGGTTTAGATTGAAAACACTAATCAAAATTTCGAAACTAAACATAGCGTGCATTTTAAGCTATCCGGAAATCTATGTGCTTCATACTTAACACTAAATTTTTATATTGGGTTAACACTTTTATCAAGTGACTAATGTTGTATTCCATTAAGTTTTATTTATATTTTTCTCGGATGGACTTCAAAATATTCTTAAATATGTTAAATTTCTTAAATCACAAAACTTTTATTTATGGTAACGGCTTTAAGTTTATCATTAACTCAAGGGTTCAACTTCTAGGGTTTTGTTTTTACTTTAGGGTTTTGTTTAAAAAACAAAACTCAAGTGTTTTGTTTTTTAAGTGTTTCAGCAATAAGCTCGAAAACTTGTGTTGAAGTTAGTTTTCTGCAAATAAAGTGGCAGCAGATTGACAAACGAAAAAGCAATTGACTTTCCCAAGACAAATTTTTAACAATATTGATTACAAGAATATTTGAATTGTATTTTCTATTTAATAGTCATTTTAGAATAAAATACATTACCTTCAAAATAGTGTTTTAAAAAGATTCAACATTTGTCTTTTCTTTGGAGCTTTATATTAAAATATTCATACCATAAAAAATTTTCCTTTACTTTTTTAGCTAATAGTCTCATTAAAATCTGACATTCATATACAACAAACTATGAGAATAATTTTTAGATTTAGTGATATAAATATTTTACAAATAGAACTAAGAATAATTATTGGGTTAATACTTAATGCTATTCAAGTTTCCCTAATGTAAATTAATTTATACTAAAAGCTTAAGTGAATGAAATTTAGATTAAAATGAAATTACAGTTTACACTCAATGGCTAGAAACCAGAGTTGTAGGAATATATATTCTCATATTTAATATTTTAAAAAATTGCAATTGAAAATATAAATTTCAAAATTATAGATTACATTATAAATCTCATTAAGCAATTCGTATTTTCTATTAAATGAGCACGGGCACGCACTTTAAATTTGAATACATTAGGAATGTTTTCGGTCACTTTTCAATACAAGCAAGTGGTTATTGAGGTTTCATTTTTGCATGCATATCTGATAACTTATCCCTCATCAGTGTAAAATTCCCCGAAAAGGTATAAAAGCTTGATGTTGCGACTCCAAAATGCTTGATAGTAAATAGTACAACCTAACAGTCGACTTCTGTGTTAAATATATGTATGGGTATCTACTCTTCGATAATTTAAAATTCTATATTGGGAAATTTATAAGCAATTTAAAACTAGAGACTTTAAGTTCGATATCTTAATGAGTAACACATTTCTTTTTTATATGGTAAGTAAGTGATATAAGAAACGAAATTTTTAAAGTTTAAAAAAAAAAATTCTTTAATACCCAGCTGCCCATAGGATTTTTATAATATATACCACCTACATTTGCTATACCAAGAAGAATTCCAATGCTTATTTTTCAGCAGTTTGTAACCGAATCGGAATGTTAATTTTATGCTCTGGACCTTCCTTGAATTGCTTTTGACACCAATTTGGGTCATGGAAATCGAACGCTTGTAATGATTTGGTTGTTGCTTTTCAACTGCGCGCCTCGGTCAAATTTGTTTTGATGGACCAGAAGGAATAATAAAAATGGAAACAAGCGTTTTGTTCAACTAGGTGCAGAAAAAGGTTTTATTAAAAATTATAGTTATAGGTTGATATTAAAGCCTTGCTTAAAGTTATATTCCACACAACTCCTTTATTACCAATATGACAGTTTAACAAGTGCTATTTGGTTTTTAATGCAAAGTGTTTTGCGAGTTCGATTCCTACATTGAATGTGAATGTTTCAATGCTTTCTGTCTACTCTTTAAAGTATACGTTTGAGTTAAATAAAACTCTCCTTTTAAAAAAGTGAGAGCCTAGAGTGAAACTCAGCTATCAAAAGTGACTTAAATTTTTACTTTTTGCTGCCTTTTATTATCTAAAGATAACTCGCATGGAAATATCAGAAAATGGTTTGATTAATAATTTTCCTTGGGTCGTAAAATGACAAATTTTGTGAGCAAAATTGAAGATTGGGTTAGTTTTCTGCCTAATATGATGTGCTGTTAAATGTTTATGACAGCTCATATATCTATAAAATAAAAATATACATAAGTTTCTTTTAAATTATATTTACTATTAAATAGAATTCTTTTAAGCAGCTTGTTATGAACTTTGAACAATTTATCGAAATCATTCTCTTTGCTTCAAAATTCACTGCCTAGAAATTATTTCGTTAAATATTTCTAAAATACTGGTTTCATATCAAAACGAAGATCATGTCTAGTATAATTGTGTTAACAAATTCTTATGCTTGATATAATTGAAGAGAATATGTCAAAAAAACAACACATTTCAGTTTGAAAGGGAAATTATTTTGGACTTGATCCACTACTAGAAATGTGTCCCGAGTTCGAATCAAGATTTTAGCGTTCAAATGTGTTAAGTACATACCATTGTCAGAATAGCAAATGAATAAGGGCTAGTAGTTTAACGATTGACGCTCTAAGGTTCCATTGGATAATTTTAGGGTTTAATTCTCACTTCAGACACGAATGTTTTTTAAAAGTACTTTGGAACGCTTACAGGTCAAACTAATGGTGTGGAAAAAGTGAACGAAAACAAACTAATATTTTATAGAAATATAATCTCTGCGAGGTATTCCTTCAGAATAAAAATTTACAAATCCATGTAATTGTCAATAAATAGCATAGATATGAAAGAAAAATAGAAACACCATATTAAAAATATGATTCATAAAAAAATATTAAAAAATCGTGATTTTAAAATGTAATTAACATAAGTGTTTTTATTTTTCATTTTCATTTGCCTCTTCCGCAAGTTAAGAAACGATATATTACTTATAGTCTATTTTTCCTTTCGATATAAATAATTAAGAAAACTTGTTGAAAAAAAGAAACTGGAAAAGATTTCCCAATAATCATCATTGGAAGCTTATTTTCTTAACTTTTACTAATTTGGAATTTAGTAAAACTCTTAATTTTATGTTATTCAGCAATATTTTTTACAATTTTATTTGAACAATGTCTATGTTTGGCGTATAATTTTGATAAATGAAAAATTCTTTTTTTTCGATTAGAAGTTTTATTTCTCAAATAAATGGTAACTCTGATCACATACATAACGGAACTAGAAGATATTCTTCTGTTTAACGTGTCAAGATTTAAGCGTGCTAAGTTAAGAATGCTTCAAAATAAGTTTCTAGTTTATATTAAAATAAGATTTTCTAAATGTCTCGATTTCTGTGTTCTTTCAGAAATGTCCTCTTCAAGTTTTTCTTCCTTGTCTTCCTTGTCTTCTGTATCTTCTGGCTCTGATGTACCATTAGATCGATGGGAAATCAGGCGTCAAAAAGTGGCTGCGAAGCTACAAAGACTTGATGGTAAGTTTTTCACACAGATTCCAATTTAAAAATCTTTTTGAATGCAAGAGCGAAAAATCCATTAACTGAGAGTGTGATTTCCATAAAAATACATATATAAAGGCAACGAAAAATTATAAAAGTAAAAATATACCGCATAAGCATTAACTAACATAATTTTAAGTAACACGCATTTTGATATTTTTATTAACAGAAATTCGGTATTCAGCAAACTTAAGGAATTACATTAACAAATTAAAATTTGATCATTTTAGTGTCAATTTCAAGAGTCAAAATTTAATTTCTTGGAAGCGTCCATCCTTTTGACAAAACAATATTGCTTAGGACCAAAAATTTGAGTTAAGCCATGGATAACTTGAAAATGATATACTAAAAACATAAAGGCTAAATTTAAAAAGAAACTAAATTTCCAATTTTCTAAGAATTCGAGAAAAATCTTTTCATCTTCCTTTAACACATTTTTTTCATGTCGTGCTGGAAGTCGAATATTTAGTGTTCTTGCCTTCCATTCATTAGTCTTAGGGTTCGAATCCCACCTTGGTCTTGGATGTTTGTTGTTGGGAATCCACTTCAAATCGTAGACCCCGGTCTAATTGGCACTCATGTGTATATAAAATTAGTTAATCAAAGACAAACTAAACAAATTTCATTTCCAGGAGGACAATTCGGGACACTGGATCTGGCAATACTATTTTGAAAAAATAAATCTCCCTTTCACATTGATCCGCGGAGATATGTGTCAAGGAAAGACACTTCAGCGGAAGTGTTCTTAATGTGTATAAAACGGAATTAAGCTGAAACCACAACGAAGTCTATAAGATAAACGCATAGTTTTCCTGCAAAGATACCGAATACTATTTAGTTTTCAAGAAAACTAAATAGTAATCTTTCTGCCATGCTTCTAGATATTAAAATCTGATTTAATATTATCAACACAGCATTTAAAGGATTTTTATAAAATAACTTAAATTGTTTTAAAATATCAATTTTCTTATTTTGACGTTTTCCTTCCCTGTAAAGTTTTTCCTTGGTGAGCATTAGACACGTACTTGAATTTACCCTTCAGAGACCTCTATCGTTTAAAGCCCAACTCTTTTCAATCCAAACAATGTGCACATTCAATGACCGCTTGCAGGAGCAAACTAACTTGTGCTCGTTGCGCAGTGGTTGCCCGTAAAAGCTTGAACTGCCCATCGAAGGAGGCGTGTTGGCTGTGAGGGAGATTTGAAGTTGTAATCTCGTTGTTGTCCATAATGGGTTCTTGAAAGAAATCCTGATTAAGACCAATAAAAAATATGATTGTGGTTAGACGACTAGATACATCTCGTATTTCTCAATTTGTCAGCTGTTACAAAGGCCACAAAATAAAATAGTACGCAGTCTTTCCTCTCAGTAAAATTTCCTCTTACTTATTCAAAAGCATAAATCCTCAACAAAAACGTGATATAAAGAAATCTCCTTTAGTAAGGACTAAAGACTTGAAAACTTTAAAACTAAAAAATGCTAAGGAAAGCTCAAGAAGCATTCGGTCTAGATCCGCAAAGCCTTTTTCGCATTGCAGGCAAATACAGTTTCTCTTCACCACTCGGGTTATAAATCATTTGAGAAGACATCAAATGCTCTCATGCACAGTTATGCAAACGGAGCTTTTTATTTAATTCTTGGAATTGTGGTTTTCTTTCCAGCCAAGATGACAGTTCTATTCGACTTACAATCTTGGGTGCCTGCCCAAGATTCAGTAATGCATAATGAATTGAATAAAAATCAGAGTGAATACTCAGCAAGCATCATTGCAGACCCAATGACATATTTTAAGAGCAATGCTGCTCTTCAATGGATAAGATACTAAATAATACGTTAAATTCTATTTAGCTTTGAATTATGATTTTGAATTTAAGTGCAATTAAGAATTAAATAACTATTCAGAGGCGTAGTGAAGGGAGGTAAGGGGGTCTATAGTGCCCTGGGCGCTGCTTCGAGAAGGGCGCCAAATAGTGTTTATGAAAATATTTTTCAAAAAATTTTATTTCTTTTTAATTGAAATATCAATTTTATTTTGTGAAAAATATCTTAAATTTTAATAATTTTCTCTTGTTGAAGAGCTTGCCATAAATGAAATGCTCCTATTTTTATATTTCTATATTAATAAGTTTAGTTTAGTTCGTATTAAAAAGTATGTTCTTTTAATCGCGTTTTCCATTATCTTTTCTCAGTTTTCTTATACTTCGCTCAAGATTTGTTTCATCATTATTTTGTATAGTAAGTCTTGTACATGTAATGATGGAAATATGTTAAATTTTTTGTGATAAAAATTCTGAAATATAAATTATATTGGTTAGTTTCCTTTCTATGCATTTGAGATGTTTTTAGTTTCAACTTATTAACCAAATGTGTTTACATTATCTCTTGATTTACGAATCAATAACTTAGACAGATTCCAAAAAGGTAAGCTCATGATCTAATCTGTAACTGACTTGACTTAGTGAATGCAGCAAGACTCATAATGTTCTTCAGAATTCAAATTTTTTACAAGATGTCTAAATAAAGTTGCATACCTATGAAAAATTGTAACATTGATTAAGAAAATCTTTTCTACTCAAAATAAAAAAAACAAGATATGTAATGAATATCGACTGACAAATGCATCATTAGGAACTCGCATGATATTTATCATTTAGTAATTTAAAAAAATTGTAGAAATTTTGATGTTCTAAAATAATACTTGATTTCATATTCATTTTTTATAATTATTGTTTATTAAATAAAATGTTTTATAATATTTTCTCCTATAAATAAATGTCAAGTGTTTTAATCTCATTTTGACTTAAATAAAATAATCACTCTTTAAAAAGCAAACTTTATAAAACTGAAATATTATGAATAAAAACTTGTCAAACTATAGTTAAAACAAAAGTGAAAATTTTTCTTTAAATGTTAAAATTTGCATTTTTGATAATCAATGAGAAAGGTATAAAAAACCTACAAAAAATTCATTTCAAATAAAATGAATGGATGTGTGTAAAGTTTGTAATTTCTCAATTCTTAACGACTTTTATAATTACAACTATTATAGATATATGTTACGCTGTATTCTAATCACTGAAATTTCGAATAGACAATTATATGATAATGAAATTATAGTACCAAGAATTTTGTCATGTAAATAAACTATCTTAGAGTTTGTTCTTTTGCGAAGCTCCTAAATTAAAATTCTTTACACTAGCATGGCTGTGTTCAATAAAATCCGAGAAAATATAATATATTTAAATATATTGTATATACTTTCAATATAGTTAAGCGGCTTCAGTGAAGCTGAATCTGGATGATGTAGTAAATTTGCAGAAAACTTCATTTAAAGAATAATACTCACTATAAATTTTTCATAAAAAAAATTCTAATGATTTTGATTTTAAATTTTTTACTTGTTCTGATTAAATTGATTTCACTTGTGAGCCCCGACCGTATCAAACAGACCCGACAAGGATGAAAAAACTGAAAATGTTATAAAAATATCTTCAAGTAATTTGTTCTTTATCAATTTACTAATAATTATTAAATGTATCAGAAAAATAAGGAATATAAACGTAACTGAAAGATGTTATTGAGACTTAAAACTTCTGGGAGAAATTCTTGTACATCGCCACAGAGAAAAGTAAAGTTCTGTTTTTACCTCAAGCTTTGTGGTAACCTCTTCTACTGCCACGTTACACTCGTGAAAAAATTCGCATTGAAATGTATCTCATTGGCGTTCCTCTTTGTCCGAAAATGTTTGTTTTCAGCAACAGACTTACTCCCAACAGAAGAGAATTCATATTTTAAAATAGCACTGCTATATTTAATGAAGAGAATTGTGCTCTTGGAATCGAAATACGATACAACGCTGCAAATAGAAAAGAAATTACCTCAATGCTAGGAAAATTTATAACTTTATTTTAACTATTTACCCGGTTAAAATATCATTTTGATCTCACAAATTTTCGTTTTTAGTGTTATTTCCTTAAAAACTTAGTTGTGGAAATGCTGACTTGAGTAAATTTTATTTTCTGTCTACAACTTATTCTTACATTTTGCTTATTAAGCAGATTATTTAGCCGTTACGAATATTTATTAACAAACATGACGTATAGTTTTGAAATTTAAAATCAAATTTTTTATTTAAATATTTATTTGAAATCAATATTTAGATTTTCGAAAATAATTTTTATTTGACTTGTAATTCTGTCGCCTTTATATTAATACATTATGTTGAAAAAATCTTTTTCCAAGTTAAAAGATCAAATGTATTAAATATTTTTATGTGTACACAAAATTTTTATGGATGATTAATCTATAACTTTGTATTTCAGTTTATAGTATGAAAGCATGTTTAGCTTGTAGAAATCATTTTAAATGGATATAATGAAATAAGGCAAAATTATTATGCTTTGTAAAAAGCTATAGATTAGTAATATTTTTGAATGATTTAAAATGATTCGTAAAATGATTTAGAATAAAATAAGTTCTTTTTTAATATGAATTAGTTATGATTTTTTAACATATATTTCTTAATTAAAATAAGAGTCATATTGAAAATTTTTAAAGAAAAATGTTCTCAAGTGAAATCATAAGATAGTGTTGGTTACTGTATTATATATATTAACTAATGATATACACAATACCCACTAAAATCAGTAAATGTGATATAAAATATCAAAATATATGTATAATCCCTAATTTGTGATAGGAAATGTCATAATTTCTGATTACTTTGTAGGAAAATGATATATTTTAATTTCAAAGAATAAGTATTTTTAAGCAATATTAAATATGTCGTTCAGAAGAGTTTGAAGAATATCTTGATGACTTAGAATAAAACGTACAATAATCTCTGTAGGGCACGATGATATTGGCAATAATTTTTTATATTTGCAAAAGCTGGTAAATTAGACTCTATGAGCACAAGAATATAATACTTTATTTTTCAGAAAACAATCTAAGAAGTTTTTTTGCTACAAATCTCTGTTTAAGAATTTAAATATTTGTGATTTATTTTGTACTTTCATTTCAGTAGATATTATAAGACCAATATATTAGATAACAGTAAAAGGTATTATAAAAATTACAAAATGATCAAAATTACTAAAATGTAAATTAAGTTTAGATTGTTATTTCAGTAAATAATTTTTATTTAAACAATACTAAACTTTAAATTGAATATTAACTAGTTCTTGTAGGTACCTTTTTATATTTTCTTAATTAAAAGATCTGGAAAAAAGAATGTAGATCATTAGAATTTATAAAAACACTTCCATGTCAAAACAAATTAAAACCAAATTCTAAAAAAGATTTGTTTGCTTTAAGTTTACTTATTTACATACACTAGACTGCTATAACACTTAGAATTAGTTTGTCATATTTTTTACATTTGGACTTGTCAAATTTGCACTTTGTTTTAAAACATGACTAATATCATTGAATTTCAGAAAAATGATTGTGTTGCAAAATCTTTAACTAATTCTAAGTTTCCGTAAGTTTGATTTCTACTGATATATCTCTGAATCCTATTATAACTACGATTTTTTACAGGATCTTTTTTAACTCAAATTTAAAAGTACAAACTGAGCCTTAAAAATTTATCTATATTTAAGATTATTTTAAAGTAGATACTTTGCTGTTATTTGAGCATTATACTCGTATTACATGTTTATTCTATATATTGCTATTTTTTGAGAAAGACCCCAAAATTGGTATTGTGCCCGGGTGCCAATTGTGCTCGCTATGCCACAGTAACTATTTACAAAAATCTACTGATAATTTGCTATATAAAATTAAAAATGTTATTTAATGTATATAAAGTTATTTAATGACAATTACTGATATAAGTAATAAATACTAAAAATTTGTTAAATTAGCGATTGTTTTTTTTCTGGGAAAAATCGCTTCTGATTATGTTTTTAATTCAACACTCGTATTTGGATAAATTTTCTGTCATGAACGTGTTGGATTTTTTTACAAAAACTGATAAAATTGGCTTATTGCATTTGAAGAGTGTATTTTTGCAGAAATAAGATGTAGAAACAATTTTTTCATAGTGCAAGGAATATTTCACTTACATTAAGACTTAGTCTTGCATTATTTGTCAATAAGTGTACAATTGTCAAAAATTGATGCATTTTCATTTAAAAGATTCTAAAATATATACCTGCCTATAAATTGTTTAATATAAACTCTTTAGAAACCTATTAATTTTTTTTAAATGTAAAACGTTTGATGTTTATAAAGTTTCAAATTTAAGATTTAAATTTAATATAAATGGTGATAAATAAAACTTTATTCCTATATAAGTTTTATGTTTTATTGTAGAAATAAGATTTCAATATTTTTCAGTAGAAATCCATTTTTAAAATACATAATTTAATTAGGTAATGTGTGCATATGTATATTTTCTAAACTATTGTGTTATAAGATAATATAAAATAGACATTTGAATACATTCAGCATGCAGTTTTAATGATATTCAACAACTCAAACATAACGGAAATAAGTCATTAATAAACACATCGATCTCTAAAATGAAAATGTCTTCTAGTTGAATGGTCAGTGGTCTTCAGTGCAACATTTCTTGGATTCGAATCCCACTTTAAGAATGGATGCTTGCAATGATTCAGGATCCACATTAAGCTGTAGGTCCTGGTCTTATTAGTCCTCATGTGCGAAAACAAAGCAATCGTACATCGCCCGTTCAGAGATTATGATATCCGTAAATAATTACTTCTATACTAGTAACTAATGCAGCAGTCCCTCAGTTATGTTAAAATTAAGTTTCTCTAGTCCTTATCATTTCCATTACACGCAGTATTAAATCCCATTCATAAGAGAATGTACAATGCTTCCAATTAAATCCTGTAAGTGTTTTCTAAAAGGTTACATTTCTATTTTATTTATCAAATAATACTTGAGAAAATATTGGAAGAATTATGAGAGATGGAAAAACAATTGTTTTTCTTAAAGTTTGAATTATAAAATCAGGTTTCTTAATCTTTAAAAATAATACGTAGTTATGTTTCTGAAGGAAAGTAAAGCTGATGCCTATTTTTAAATTTTGGCTATATGTGTATATATAAACTTTGTTAACTTGTCCGCATCCACTTCCAATCGTATTTTGTATTGACAAGATATTGCGTATAAACAATAAAATTAAAATCGGAATCTAAATTTTTGATATGATAGAATTGATTACACAAAAACATTTCTGAAAAGGTACCAAATACAGTTTGAAAACTATGAATTTGTTAAAGCGTTTTTGAATTTTATGTACTTAAAATAATAAAATCAGTGCATAATAAGTATACTTCATAACTAATCCTATTTATAGTTTGTATATTGCAAATTTTATTACTAAAACATATATTGATATATTTTATTACAAAGATATGTATATTGTATAAAATACTTATATTTAAGACAGTAAAATGATTTCTCAGTTTGACAACTGTAAAAAATTTGTTGAAATATTCTTTTTCACTCCAGATAAAAGAAAGGCAAGGGAGGAAAAACGAGCTGAAATGGAAGCTCGTCGAAGACAGATCCGCCATCATCACTACTCCTTCTACCGTAAGTTTTCTCATCCATATAAGTACAGAGTTAAATTTAAAAAATTTTGTGGTCCTTAATTTTGTTGTTCAATTTCCTAAAATTGTAATCTTATTTTTAAATGTAAAAATAGCAAACATTTATAATTTTGTTTTCAAATTTGCAAGAAATGTTATTAAAAACTTATATTAATTTTGTGCAGAATGCATGAATTTTTTAGAAAACTTCAACGAATCTAAACAGTGCTATCCTGTAAGCAGATCTTCAGTAAACTTCTGAATTAAAATTTTTGTGTATTCATTAATTTAAGTCAGAAATTAATGATACCTGACAAATTTAGAGATTAGTGATCAGTGTTCAGTGTGAAGTACAGAATTAAGACTTTGGTATAAAAGAAATGTTAATTACACTATCCACATCACTGAGCCAAGTGGCTGGGGCATTCAAACTATTCTGGTCTACTAGTATATCACATTCTTTAGCCCGTGCCCTCTAGAGAAAAACGGAATTGGAAATGCATTTCCTACCAGAGCTATGCATCCGTGCCTTGAAGCGTGAGACTACTTCAAGCTTTTCAGATCATCTGAGAGGGGAAAATACTTATTTTCATTGCTTATTAGTACATCAGAAAGGGATCTCTATAGACTATGCCTGCAGCGACTTAGTTCACATTACAAAGGAAAGTATAAAAACATGGATACAAAACATGTTGCTATTTACGCTAATCTGAAATCATTTCAAAAAATTTTGACATACACTGGCTATTTTAAATTACAGCATGAGCTTGGAAGTTACGTACTAAAGTTTTTACAAATGTTTCAGTTCATCAATTTTCAGTATAATTTATGAGTTATGATAAATATAACAAGACATTACTATATTACATATCCAGAAATTAAATGTTTTGGAAAATTAATTTTTCTGCCATATCATATTCCCTGCGGTGGTGGTGAAGGGGTCTGAATATTAGAACAGTGTATCTGTACCTTGGAGTGTAGGAATTTATTTCACCCTTTTCAGATGAGCTGAGAGGGGGAAATGCTTTATTATCAGTACTAATTAGCACGTGCGAAATGGATACTACAGTTTTGAAATTCTTTAAGAGTACAAATAAACGAAACCACTTTAGAATAAGTATAATTACCTGGAAATATGGTTAAATTCAATGAATTTACCTAATTTGCTTGGTTTGATCACTACTTCCTTACCTGTTTCTTTGGTTTTCAATCTGATTTTAATTGAATATAAATGAGAATAAAGTTCAATAAAAAATTGGATAATATTTTTAATATCCTTTCATTTTACTATTTGATCACATGGTGTGATATAATTTCCTGTGATCTGTGTGCCACAGTATATTAGTAATTTAAATAAAAGTTAGTAATGATTTTCATTTGTTGATTGCTTATAATCTGAAAGTAGAAAATTTCCTCATAAATATAATCTTTAAACTATAATTTTGGGAAACGTTGAATAAATTTTTCAAATAACTTTGTAACATTTATATATTATGGGTATTTAAATATTTCAAAGTAGGTTTACTCAAATTGAATAAATATAAAAATCTATTAATTGCTTTGAGGAACTTCGGAATTTAAGCTGATTCTCAGGAATTGTTGAATCTTGCAAAATTATGGCTTGTACATGTCTAACCACACAGCTGTTACAAACCTTGTTGAAATTAT
This sequence comes from Latrodectus hesperus, assembly GCA_037975125.1. Classification (NCBI taxonomy): domain Eukaryota; kingdom Metazoa; phylum Arthropoda; class Arachnida; order Araneae; family Theridiidae; genus Latrodectus; species Latrodectus hesperus. Next base: position 42,206 of record JAJQOW010000813.1, read on the forward strand.
AAAAGCAAAAGGATTCATATAAAACAGGAAGTTGTAAGGGAGAATTCAGAAGATGTTTCACCACTTTGAGAATTTCATTATGAGCAAACATTTCTGCTCTTGTATAAAAGCAGAACCAGTCATTGAAATCTGAACTCTTGGCCTCACTATGTATCTTTGATTAGATCTTAAACAGACAAGTAGCAATTGTGGAGAGTAAAAATAGCCAATGGAATTCATAAAAGCTGATATTTATACTTTAAAAACCGAAGCATCTGTATTCTCTGCTACAGATATCGATACCACCTTAATGAAACAGTTGCTAATGTTTGAAGCTCTGAATCTTATCGTTTATAAGGACTAAGTGTATTGATGAGCAAAATGCTATTTTTAACCTTCAAAAGACTTGCCTTAGATGGAGAATTGGGAAATTTTGAGTTTAAAAAAATGAAAGCACTACAGTGGGCCAAATCACAGGTTACAGACTTAATATAATCAGCTAACTTATGCCTTGGCATTTAAATCCAAATTCCTCATCAAACTTACTCCTTATTCGTCAAAATCTGGTTAGAAAATAAGTTTCCGACACTTAGTAGCGATTCTGTTCCTGAAGCCTGGTAAAGATACTTCAGATCCTATCATTTATTTACCAATAGCTTAGTTAGTTCGTTAGTGGTTTTTATAAGGAAAGATCCAGTTTTCATAACATTACTTTTCTGGAAACCCAAATCTTCAACACTCATGTGGAGAAGTCGTTTAATTTGCTCTTTTATGATTTTGGGAATACACACAATTGTACTTGGCATTGTGGAGTTTTCCATAGAATAGATTTTGAATTTTGGGGTAATTTTCTAATTCCTGCTAAACTTTTTACTCTCTTGTTTTGAAAGTTTCTATTGGACTATTTCTTTCTAATACTTTTAGTCATGCCAATGGTCACCCCATGGCTCAGTTTTAAGTGTCAGTTAATTTTTCTCAAGTAATATGTCCCATTTAATCTTTGACAACAGGAAACTTATCTCTCTTTGGTGCAATGAACCCTTCAATAAAAACTACTTGGGTTACAATAACGCAGAACAGTTTATTCACAATTTTAAAACACCCTCTCTGCTTTAAATCGTAAAATATTACTCAGAATGATTAAGTAATACTTATTAAAAGCACCTCAAATAATATAATTATAACTGTAACTGAAAATCATTTCTTATGGTGTACATATAATACAAGCAAGCTGTTGCATTCAGAATGTAAGAGATAGTTAAAAAGGATACTAATCATGTACTGTTCATCTGACAGCATACTTCACTTTTCACAATCTGTTTGTGGTAGACTTTATGTAGATAATCTGAAAATACCTAGTCAAAACACTCAAATATGCATCTAATTGAGAGAGTTGCAAACAGTCTTTGAAACTTGCTGCATAATGTGAAAATAACCTTATTAGTTCTCCTAGTAAGAGAAGCTCTCCACTTCTGCTTGTAAGGGAATTGACTCTTGGAGATGTTAGTTTATTCCAACCTGTGAGTGTCAGATTTTTAGATGTTTAAATTTTAATTGACACTCTATATTTACTATAGAATAACAATTGAAATGACTAGAAAATCTATTAGCATTAAATATTTTATGTACTTGTGAAAATACAAGTAAAACTTAAATCTTTAATTTTAATATTTTAGGAAATGTTTCAGCATTCTTGATCATTTCAGAGAGACTAGTTTGTTTACATTGATAACAAAATTTAAATTTGTAATTACTTTCTTTACTTAGGAGTAGATGAAGATGAAGATGATGGTGAAATTAAGCCGGTCACCAGAAGGAAGAGAGTCTTTGGGCAATCTTCTGAAAGTAAGATTTTTATACAAATTAACACATTTTTTCACAAAACATTGAAAATTCCTAATTTTATCTTTCTTTTTCGTTGTGAAAGAAACTTGTGAATTTCTGACTTTTTACACTCACAATTAAGAGTTAAAAGTAACCAAAATGACTAAATTTAAAAATAATTAAAAAAAAATTAAGTTTCCGAAATAAGTATTTTTAATGGAAAAAATAGAAGTATTAATTTGTTATACTTCTGGCCATGTCTATACATACTTGATACACATACATATTATATATATGTAAAATGTATGTGTATAAGTGTATATATATGTGTATATCTGTATGTCTGTGTATATATATACTGTAATAAATCTTGCAGCAATGTTATTGTTTATTGGATTATATTAAATGACTAATTTAATTTCAATTATCTCCTTTAAATAAAGACTGCTTACTACAAAAGAAACGGCTTTTTGTACAGATGTGATTAAATGTTTTTTAGGATTATATATCTATGTATTTCATACTGTTTATAGTGAGACAAATTCACATTGACTAAGGTGAAATATGTTAAATATTTGTTACCTTGTACTAAGTATATACATTTCCTGGAGAGGTTTCCTTCTGAGTTGATAGCCAAATTAATAAAGTGACTACATTAATTTTAATGTTTCTTTCTGAAATCAAGTTTTACATTGTACAAATTTACTTTTCCCAAGAGTAGAAAGCACTTATTTAGGAAATTATAACCTTGAAAAGAAACTGAATTGTTAAAATTATTATTACAAACATTAATACATCTGAAAATGTAAGCTAAAATGATATTAAAACATCAAATAATTCTAACAAAGCATTTAATGTATTGACATAAAATGCATTTAAATAATGAGCAATCAAGGAAAATTTTTCACCTTGTAATGATTTATGCAAAATGATACTCTATTTCAAAATCTAGCAAAAAATTTAAATCCTTTATTTGTCTTTGAGATTTTATGTCAATACTGGTAGTTTTCAATATAAATGTGTAGTAGTATCTTGGAATATCAAAAGTACAAGAATATATTATGCTTTTTGATAATGATAATGTTTAAATTATTTTTAATATTTTAACTTGCTAACAAAACAAAATTTATCAGACTTCATAAAATCAACTCTTGATACTACAGTATTTTAAATAACATCTTCACAAATCATAATTTCTTCCCAAAAAGAAAATTCGAAATTTGTTTCTAAGAGCAGCGAAGTAACTTCGGATATTGGTTTCCTTCAAATTAACCTGTATTTTTATAGTTTTCTGTTATGCTCCTTTAAAAAAATCCAAGTAGGAATTCCTAATTCATCGCTGTTTAAATGATGTTAAAACGTGCATCATTTTATTCAATATTTCGGCTATCTACAAACTCACCCAAGTTTTCATAATGGCACTTGACCATACTTTTTAATATACTGAACAAAGGAAATTAATTTAACAAATCCAAATTTAGTTTCTGCATGAATTTTCTTAAACTACTAAAATTCTGTGATTAGGTATGTAAATAGTTGTACGAATATTGCCTACTTTTAAAATGCATAAAAAGTTAGGTTGAAATGATTGAGATAAGATTTAAATTTTTATGTTTAGGTGAAACTGAAGAAGAGCAAGTTGGCCAGCCGCCACTTAAAAAAAGTAAGTTTTTAAAAAATATGTATGTTGATTATTCTTAGTTCTATGGTAATACACAGAAAAATAAACTATTTGCTGAGAGAAATTTAATAAATTTTTTACATTCATTTTAACTGTCATTGTTTTTCAATGCTAAAATTCTGACTTTTATAGGAAATATTAAATCTCTTCGTACGCAACATTGATTTGTAGTATGATCGATATCAAATAAAATTTCATCACAAATGTCACAACTAATTCATTAGTTTTGACATTTAAATCTAATTTCACATGTTAATATACTTCTAAAACATAAACTAAATTATGTATTCTTTATAAAATTTTTCAGTTTAAAATTTTAACTTCTTTTCAATTCATAATTTTTCTCAAAGAAAAAATATTTAAATATAAATATTAGACCACAAAAACGATCATTTTTATTTTAATGCAAAATATGAAATTCAGATAGGATCATGAAGAGTTATTTGTATTATTGCGTTAACTTAGATCATGAAGAGTTATTTGTGTTATTGCATTAACTTATCATTGAACTAAAATAAATCTGTTATTCATTAATCGAACAAATTTTTCCAGTATTTGTATGAAAAATGAATTTATATGCCATTATTTTCTTTCATATATTTAGTCTTTCAGAGTTTGTTTTACTGCATTAGTAAAAATATTCCGGATTTTCATCCTATCCAAATGTAGTATATCAAAGTAAAAAACATTGAATAAATTTTTGTTTCATTTATAAAGTATTACTTATTAGTAACTCTCATACATTAGGATTGAAAGTTTAAAATTTTTTTTATCAATACACTTATGTCCCAAAATAAATTTTGAAAAAGATTGTACTTGAATAATTGCATTAATCTCTTTGAAAATGCTAGATTTTTACAATACACTTAAATTTTTCTCTCAGCTCAATCAATTTTATGAAAATATTTATAAGCATCATTATCATACCAAGAGCAGATACAGAGAATTGAAATTGTAAAAGGCGGTAACGTAGATATATAGATATTAACAAGCTATAATCGAATAAAGAAAGTGAGCTTGATGACAAACTTTTTTTAAAAATCCTTAATATTTCCTAATTGCCTTTAATATCTGAAATTTTCCATGAACAAGACAATTTAAAATTTTATCGCTATTCAATGTTACACTGCGAGACCAAATTCATTTCGTATAAAAATTGTTTTAAAAATATACAGATATTTTTAATAACATAAAAGGCAAATCAATTATAGATTATGAAAACATTAATTGCAGTTCTTACTGCAGAATTTAAAGCAATGCTACATAATTTGTTCTAATTTTAATTGTAGCAATTATTTTGGTGTCTGAAAGTCATTAAAAAGTCTCAAGTCTTGATTTTACAAAACGAAATATTTAAGACTTAAAAATCTGACCTTGACAAACTTTATTTTAAAACTTAGAAATTTTTTTCACATTGTCGAATTTTTTGTGTAAAATTTCATTGGTAAGACGTTTTGTCAACAAAGTATTTCTAATACAGATGTCAATTAAGTTCAAGATTCTTTCCCTATTTTTAAGCGCTTAAGTATATGTAATAGCTTTATTTTTTGATAATTTAATCAAATTTATTAGTTTTAGAATACTTTCATGAATTTTTCCCATATTTTAAGTGTAGAAAAAAAAGTTCTAAAATTACAGTAAACTAAAAAATATCAGTCACTAAAATGTTCCTGAAAAAGGCAAGTTCACATAATTTCTGAGAATCCACTTAAGAGAAATATCTGCAGCATAATGGCTAGTTATCTGGGCTTCATATGAAAACGCTCTGTTATTCGATACCCATCTTGAATGGGTTGATAACCAATTAATCAGTATCTTTCTTAAACTCTAGATCATGATTTAATTTTCTCTATGTAAAAATGAATATTTAATAACTTATCTAAAGTGAAACTTCTCAAAAGAAATATCTTTCCTTTTGAAAATCATTTAGTTTGAAATTTTTGTTAAACAGATCCTTCAAATAACATATGCTTAACTGAAGCTTTACTTTTACTAAAGTTTCAGAGTTCGTATTGAAAAGACTATTAAATTCATTATTTATATAAATTCCTTTTATATTTCCTTACTCATATGTATATATTTATATTTTTTCATACAAAAATTCCTTATGCACCTATTCATAACTAAAATTTTAAATTTGCCAAATAATTTTCAAATAAATAAATTAATAAATAAATTAATCAAATAAGTATTTATAATGTGGAGAATATGTTTAAACTATCGCAGATTTGTATTATCCCAGAATTTAAAAACTTAAATTTAATGAATCACTTTATAATTTTTATAAATAAATGTCCACCTTTTTCAAAAATGGAGTGATTTCGCAGAAAATATGTCAAAGTTGTTTGAGCTTTTGTGAACAAGGAGATTTAAATATATTCGAAACTGAAATAAGGATAGTGTGTGAATTTGTCTATTTAGAATAGAAAGCCCACATAATTACTAATTTATCCCAGATTATTTGTATAAAATGTAACTTTATGATTAACGAGTGAATGTAACAAATTGTTTCTTGAATTTTATTTGAAATTTGCTCATTGAATTAAAAAGGATAAAATTCAAAATTTGGCTGAACTTGCTCTATACAGAAATTTTATATTAGGCTTCTCAAAACTCATTTGCTTAAGTTATTTTGAATATTTAATAAAACGAGCTTTATATCCACAATAAATTTAAAAATGCTTAATTTAAACAATTTTTATTGAAAATATATTTGTTTTCAGAACGTTTAACGATTTTAACTGAAAAATAAACAATATAGTTTATATTAAGAGCAATGACTAGAGAAATTTTCTTTAATGATGACTTGAACTTATTTTGCACATTTTTTTTTACAGAACCTCAAATTGTCAGAAAAGTGAAATTCTCGCTTCACAGGGTGTTCCGAAGCATTCCAAGTAAAGTCTTGTATTAATATGAACATTTTTATTAACTGCATGTGTGTGTGTGAATGTTAAAACAATGTTGAAAATTTTATGAATTTTTGGCTATGAAGTAATTTTATATGCATCACTGTCAAAAATATTTTCAAAGAAATAAAATTTGATATTTTCTATGGAATTTATAAACTTTTGTAATTATACTTCAAACCCTATCACAATCGAATCAGTAATATACGTGTATATGAGTGTATGTTCAAATTAACATTTTTTACTTTTAAAATAAATAGTAGTTATGAAGCTGAAGGCTTTAAAGGGTACAAATTTTCAGATTATATATATATAATTCTTTGTAACTGATTTAAAATTTTAAAACTTAATATTTTCTTCAAGAAAAACTAACATCGTAGAATGTTGGAACAAAAAATTTAATAATTAACTTTTTGAAGATGGTAAATTATTAGCAGAACTCCTGTAACTTTGCTTTCAAACCATTCATGAGGTATTTCAGAATAAAACATTTGAAATTTCATTATTACTAATTATCCTTATCTGGAATGCATTATTATAAATTTTTGCATACTATATTCTTAAATTTGTTTTTCTGGATATCTCACAAGGAGCATGGCAAGATGGTAGAAAAAGTTACCAGTGCAAATTTAACTTTACATCTTCTGATTAGTATGTATGTAGACACACAGTAAAGGATGTACTTATGTAGTCTTTCAGATGAGTTCCGAACAAATTAATACTTGATCGGAAAAATTAATCGTAGACCATGCTAGAGTCAATAGTTAAAAGTAAACTTGAACCATGAGCAAAATAAACTAAAGCAAGTAAAGCATTATTCTTAGGATTGTAAAAATAAAAACTGGTGTACTTAAAAGTGCTGAAATATTTTAGAATTTGTACTGCATATTTGGTAACTTGCTTTGCTGAACATTCCAATAGAACTTGTCTTTCATTGACCTGTTAGAGGAACCTATTTAATGTAAATTAACCATTCTAACAGATAAAATGCTATATTTTTACTCCTGTAAAAATAGCAAATATTCAGGCATTACATTTTTTATGAAGGTGTTTATGAAACTTCCTCATCTTGCAAGAAAAAAGGAAAAGGTTTCAAGCGACAGAGTTGAAAAATAGCTTTTTGTCTGGTACGAAACTATAATAGAACATATATATGCTTTTGGAGAAAATTATTAAAAACAAATCCCAAATATAAAAATCCCTCAAGCATTTGATAAAGTAATATGTAGTATCAATGAAATGATTTTACTTGTCAATTATTCAAGAATATACAAAATTTAATTCTGCAAGTTATTGATTTAGATGAACATCGGCTGTGACTGTAATTAAGTTAAATGATGCCCTGCTATTTATGGACAGCTTTAATACAAATTGTTTGAAATACTTTTGTTTTACTTTTAACATCCACTTCATATCGTATTGCTGATCTAACTCTTCAGTCAATTTTATGACAATATTGCTCCTTAATGAATCATTTAAGACTAAAAACTTAAATGCTTATAACTCTAGTATTTATGAAAAAAAAATCTATCTGCAAAAGAACATTTTTGATCACTACATTATTTTTACCTTCATATATCTATTAAATTTAGAAAAATTTCTAAACATTAAGTTTGAATCTTCAAATTGAACATGTGAATAGTTTTATAGAACATTGCGTTTGTAAATTTTATTACTAAAAACTAGGTTTATACTAAACATGTTAAATCTATCATTTTCAGATGTATGGCTGTATAGATTTAGATGTTAAATGTTTTACAATTCCTAAAATATGAAGCTAATAAAGAATGTTGTTTAAATTTTTGCTTACATATTCAAAATCTTTTGACATTCAGGCGAGGAACGCAAGAGGATACAAGAGGTTCAGCAGCAAGATTCGCCACCACTGAAAAAGCTGAAACAATCGGAAGCTTTAAAAAAAGGTAAGTTGATATGAATGTAGCAATTCTATTGAGGCTGCAGTGGCCTGATTGGTTAGGGCGTTGTTCTCATTATTGGAAGGTAATGAGTTTGAATCCAGGTTTAACCAAAGATCCGTTATGTTTGCACCAAGGAACTTTGAGGATTTTACGACCACGTCCAATTTTAAAGTGAAACAATACCTCTAGGAGTGGGTGAGGCCTAGTATTGGGAGTTTTATACATGATCCCTACTTCAAAATCAGTCTCACCTTGACTGCTTTTATATAACTGGTAGAGCCTAATGCAGAGCTAGCTTGTTGGTGCATCAATTTCAGTGAATTTATTTGCAATTTCAGCATGAAGTTCTGAAAAATATAAATTCTTTATTTATGAATTAAAAGTACATTTATATATTAAGTGTTATGCATTATAAATTTCTGTTCTTCCACTATTTAACACCTGTTATGCTATTTCTACAATTGATTTCCACTTTACAAATTATAGGAAAGGTTAACATAATATATATGATCAATGTTAGTATAAATTCCCTGCTTCTGGAATATTTGCTGTGATATTTGAATAATTAATATTAAAAATTCAAAACTGATACTTATCGACAACTATTTTCTTAGTTTTATTTTATAAGTTTCTAGAGTTTATTTTTAAAATTCGAATTTTTTAAATCAATGAAATTGCTTCTTTGAAAACATTGTTTTGCAGTACAAAATAATGCCTCTTTGTAGTTCAAATTCACAGAAATTGCAAGAGATAGAAGTCGCTAGAAAATTTATTATAGTTACAACTTTACTAGTGTTGGGTTTGAAATTTCTTCTGTCTATCTTTGCAAATTTTTTGGATAGTGTATTTAAAAATGTTAGAATATGTGTGTGCTTATTGCAGAAGGCAAAAATTTTTTTCCTAAAAGTTTAAAAGTTTAGTATATGGTCATGTAAAAAGATGTGATAGTTTTCTTTTGTACCCACTGATTGCAGTGAACTATCACCTTTGAAGGGATGAAGAGAAACCAATCTTTCTTTTCTAAAAACAATCACTAATGCAGTTGTGTGTATTGCAGTATAGATATTTTTACAGTGAGTTCAAACCAGCGTTAATTGAAAAATTACAAAAAGTGTATACAAAATTTTAAAATGAAAAATCTAATGTTAAACTCAATGAAAAATGGAAATTAAATATTTAAATTCATTTATAAGTTTGCTTATATTAAAGTCCTAACTATGCTGAGTACTACAATGAGTTATTAGAGTTGATATCTTTTAAATAAATAAGGGAAATCTTCACACTTTAAAAGCAGGTGTATCAAATTGGCAGGTAAACTGTCATTTTTAGGTTTCAGCTCAACAATTTGTGGGTTTGAATCATATCCAATGCATAGAGGATTATGATATAGAATCCACTTTAAATGAAGTCTTCTTACAAAAATCCCTCTTCAACCAGAAACCAAATTAAGAACCCATGTGCAATTATTTCCTGCATTGGAAATTTTTGTAATTACATGTTGCATAGAGAGAAAAAATATATGGGATAAAAGATCCCCCTTTCAGCATCATGCTGATAGTGAATATCTTATTTTTTCAATTTTAAGAAAAGAAATTTTTGTCCATAGCAACAAATGTTTTCAAGCTTTACCCAATACTCAAATCATTGGAAATTAATTCAAATGAGGTTGGAAGGAATCCAGAGGGAATTTTTATAGTTCATCTTGTATTCAGTAAAATTGATTTACATGCAAGAACATTTTTTGGATGGAAATGTCACTTTGAACAAAGCGAATATAAATATTGTTGCTAAAAATCACAATTTTTTGACTAAAAGCTATGTATAAATATTAATGAAGGTCATGGAGGACAAAAACTCATTTTCTTTATTTCCCAGTCCATATAAAATTACAAATTTTGATGCTATAATATCACAAATGTAAATATCAAAATGACAGATTAATTTGACTTCCAATAATCTGAAGTACTTGAATTTGTTGTGCCTTTTTAGTCAGTAAATATTTTCATTTTTAAAAAAATGGTAGTATACCAGTTTCTTTTATGAACTTTTTATTTAAAATACACTTGTATGCATTGCACTTCCGAGAAGAATGTCCTGGGTTTTGTGTGCAAAAATGAAAATATATATAATTAACTTATCACTGTTTTGTCTCATTTAAGTTTTGAACTAGTTATTTGTTTCTTAAACCATTAAATATATTTGTCTCTTAAAAAAATGAGTTCGTTATTGAAATTATATCAAACATATTTCTCAGATCTACCTGTATGATATTCTTTTACATTGATTTTTAAGCTTATAACAACTGCATTAAAATAACAAAAACATAATTTACAGAATAAAAAATAAAAGTGAAGGATATTTTAAAGAAATTAGTAGTTTCTATGACAGGGGATAAATGAGAACTTCATATAATAACAAAAACTTAGGCAATGAAGGCATCATTTTTATTTTATTAAATTAGTTTTTCCTCTTAAGTATATATATATAACTATTTCATACACATTGGTTCTATTTCATATACTGTTTTCCCTCTTATAATATTATAGCATAATTATGGCTTTACAATGATGGCTGCAAAACTAGATCAAAATGCAAACGAAACCATTATTTTACAACAAATTTGTATTAATTAGGTTTTTAAACCACCAATATCAATTAGATAAAATATAATTCTTTAAAAACGTGAACTACTTCTGTAACAATTTTATAAAAATTTGTTTAATTTTCTTGGAAAAAATCAAAGGATACATTATCTAATGAGATAATTATGTGGAAAATAAAGCTGCTATATAAAATATACAGGTTTAAAAATATTACGGAAAAATTCAAATTTTTTCAAAAAGACTGTTTTTCATAGTCTAATATCTATGTTTTTCTTTTTCTTTCTATTTTTTTTAAATGTTTGAATTTATAGACTTGTTTCAAAATATTGATTTTGTTAATCTTAATTTGAACCTTTAAAATAAATGAAATGCTTTGTAGAATGAATAACACACTTTTGAGCTTTGAATTTAATGTGGATAACAAACTTATTTTTCCAAATATTTACATAAGAATTGAATTCAATTTAGCTTAAATTGATTAGAAACAAAAAATTGAGAAAACAGCAGTATTGTTATTAGACACAAAATATAAAATATTGGAGAATAAGTAGTTTCGCAAGTCACGAAAGTGAACATACAGGGAAGTCTACGTTTGAAATTTCCATATAATATTTAGTTGGTCCACCTTTTGAATTTATAACAGCTCTCATACGATTAGACATTGAATATACCAGTCCTTTGGCAAAAAATCCTCAGCATAACCAATCTTCAAGCAATGCCCTTTTAAAGATACTTTTTGCTTTTTATTTGCCTTTTCTTGATACTTCTGTCCAGTTATCCCATAAATTTTCCTTAGGATTAAGGTCAGGGCTATGAGGAGGGGAGTGCAGTTGTCTTGGAGTGTTGTACAACATCCTTTGACAACACCAGTTGTGTGCTTTGGATCCTGATCTTGTTGGAATATTCAGTCATTTCCTATGCTTAATTTTCTCACTGATTGCTACAATATGTTTATCAATGTATTCGAATAGACAAAACGATCCATAGTGGTTTCTATAAATACTAAATTGGCAATACCTGAAACTGAAAAACAGCCCCAAACCATTGCTGAACCTCTGCCATCTTTTACTGAAAGAATCAGATTCTTCAATTCTAACTCTGTTTCTTGGTTTTCGCCAAACCTTTTGCTTACCATCCCAACCGAAAACGTTAAATTTAGATTCGTCTGTAAAAATTTCAATTGCTCGAGCAAAGTTATTTTCATGAAGATGCACAAATGTTAATCTTTTGTCTCTATTGAATTTACTAATGAGGTTTTAAAGCAGAATTCTGCTAGATCCTTTTCTCAAGGATCTAACACACTTTAGATTTACATCAGTTTCCTTAACCTCAAGATTGTAGGCTATGTCTACTGCAGTAGTTCTCGGATTATTACGAATTGTTTGAATAATTTGTCTTTTATATCTACTCGTCAATTTTGGTGGTCTACGAACCAAATTTTCCGTGGTTCTTGTCAAACTATGTTCTCTTATTCCTTGCACAGTGGCTCTACTTTTACCTGTAATTTGACTTACTTGGTTGAGTGATTTTGGCTACTTTTTAATAACCAGTTCTCTGTAATTCTAAAAATGTTTCAGTTTTTCCCATTTTAAAATGTCCTCATATGCTTAGATAAAACAAAGCACAATTCTTACAAATATGTCAAAACAATAAAAGCTGCCAAATACCTGCAAAAATCTATTTAAATCCAACTGTATACTCACTTTTATGATTTGAAAAACTTAATCCGAATATTTTTAACTTAATCCGAAAATGACTATGTTAATGTTAAAATGCTTGATGTCTATTAGACACATAATGATTCAAATGCATACTGGTAGCTATATAAATAAGAAAGAAATTTATTTGCATTTTATTTCAAAAAATGGGAAAATTTGCAAGTGTATGCTGACTTTCGTGTATCACTGTATTTAACAAATTTTAAGTTTTCTCTCATATATGTAAGAGTATTTAAATTTTCTTATCAGAAAAGAGTAAAATATTTGTGATCAAAAATATAATGAATGTTATTGCTAGTTAATGTCCAACTGACAAATTTTTCTTGAACTTGTATTACAAAAACTTTCAGAGCCTGATGCAGATTCTGATGCTTGGAAAGATCTAACTGTTTCAAATGCACCACAATCATCAGGTAAGTTGAAACAATTTTTATTTTGGTATATTAAAAATGGGAATTAAATGGAAACTGTGTGTAGAAGTTTTGAAAGATAACACTTTGTAGAGCATAATGTGCCTCGTTTGGTCCTAACCAATGTTGAGGAATGAGAAATATTGTGCCTCTGCCCTAAGCATGTGCTTCTGTCGGGGTGGGTGATAGTTTTCTCTAGCTATATGTAAATCTGTCGATGAAAAGTTCTCTCAGAAGTCAGTGTGTCTATACTTTTAAAATGCCTCCCCTTTGCATTTAGCCTACTACTTACTCAAAGCTTAAAGTTAATACTTGGTGCTGTGACAGTTAAATTTTCCACATTTCTTTAGTTTCACAGTCAACGAAACCTTGACTTTGCTAATAGAAATATTGTACGAGTTCCAAAATTAACAGGCATATGTAAATATAAAGTTCTCCAAAATTTTAACCTCACTAAAATGTCTATCAAATTTTTGTTATTCTGTGAGAAATATTTTTGTAAAATATAATCACTAAATCATAAAATTTATACTAATTAATGCCAAATAAAGGTTATAAACCTCAAAGAAAATATTTCTTTTAACAAAATAATTTTACAGGTTTTACATCAAAAACTTCAAATTCATGATATTGTAATTTCATTCTCGATTTTTATCAAATCGAAACTGCAGTGAGTAAAGGATAACAAAATATTGTAAATATAAAAGTAAATTATTGAGAAATAGGAATATATATGTTAAGTATATCACTTTATTTGAAAAGAAATTTTTTGCACTCTTTGTTTTATACCATTCCTATTTATTACTTAATATGCAAATTTTTAAGACCACTAAAGACTATTTGTTTTATTTATATTTTGATAAGTTTTTATTAATATTTCAGTTTTATAAAATTTCTTACAGGAGGATTTTTTAAATTTTAATCAAAATGAGAACAAAAATCATAATATTTTAGAATTTTTCTTAAAATTTTAAAACTATTACTTGTTGAATAAAATTACTGAATCCTTATAAGTAAATGAATATCATATAAAAAATTTATAACATTAAATTTTATACAAATTTTTCCACTTTGGATTCCTAAGTAGCATCAGTGAGTTCTAAATGATGTGTAGGTCAGATGTCATTTATTTAGGTGTATCTTATTTGTATTTTAACTTATTTGTATGTAAGTTAAAATACAAATAAGATAAGGTAATAATATGTAATTATAACTTTTTTGTATAGCTTATTTGCTCAATCAACATTGCAATTTTCCATAGAGGTGGGTAACTTAGATAAGTTCTCAAAAAAAAAAAAAAAAAAATTGTGAACATGGTGATTTGTGCTGCATTCATCAAGTTAAATCAGCTACGAGCTTACCTTATTGGTATCTTCCTGAATTTTTATCTATAAATTAAGATACAACAGCAAAGCAGATTAGTTGGTAAATAACTTGAAACAATCATGAAAAATATCTCGCATACATAAGAAGGGAATTTATTCTAAGTTTTGAAATATAATGCATATTTCAAAACTTTTATCGAATAAACATTTAATATATTTGCGCCATTTACAAGTGTATGTGATTTGTTGCACAAAATGATATAGTGCCACAAACCTTAAAAAGTATTAAATTGAAAGATAAAAAAACGTGATATTAAAAGAACACAATTTTTAATATGTACGAAACTTAGCAAGTCTTGTTAATATGGAAATCTGGAAGTAGAAAAATTTTAGTTTATAGCAAGCATTTCAACCTGCTGTAATGATTATTAAATTGAAAACATAATTTGTGTAAGATTTTATTGATGTGTCAAATAAAATTGATATTTCAATCAATAAAACAGATTTTTTCTGAAATCTTGCCTTAATGACTATCATCCATTTTCAAGAAGCACCTGGGAAAGATAAACCTTCCTTCATTGTACCACTGATCAGCAATAAATTTGTTTACTGCTCTGCTAAAGAAAATAGACCCTGTCAATTAGGAACTAATGGTGATATCAATATTTCAATTAGTCTTTATTCATTTTTTCGACAGGGATAAAATTAAATAAAAAAACATTGATTTTGAACATCTAGTACAAGAGAGCAGATATCAATATTTTAACTATATATCAACCACTCATTTGATGCATACCTATATTTCATCCAAAAAACCAGCACCTCTCTTTTTGAATTGTAAAATTATCATAACTGTACATGCCCTTGATTGAATAATATAATTTATACTGCAGATGACTTTCAAACTATTCCCCTGTTAATTCCAAGTCGAATTGAATCAGCCAAATCATTGCTGTCAAGATTTGGTTCTGGCTTGGTTCCCAGAGGAATAAGAGAAAGAATGAAGCTTTTACAGACTTTGCCACAACCTGAAGGTAAATCAATGTTTTCTTTGTTTATTTGAAAATTATTTTTGTTTTTAAAGGTATAAAAAGCTTAAAAATAAGAAATATTAATTACAATAATTCATTTCAGAGTTATTAATTATATATTGCTTTTAATAGTTATTACTGATATCAATAACTATCATAATTATATTTACTTTATTTAACATGTAAATTTAGTTATTTTTTGTACTTAAAGTACACCATAAATTGTTCTGAAATTAGCAGTTCTGTGTGCCTAGGCAATTTTGATGTATACAAAGCTATGTAGTGATACATTCACTGGCTAAACTTGATCAAAATTTAAAAGCAATGACATCAATAATAAAGACGTTGAGTAAGATATGGAATAAAATAGTTATTTGATCAAACTTATTTTTTAAAATTATAATTGGATATCTTTACTCGATAGACATAAAGCAAAAATGAAATTTTATTATTCCATTTCAATGTTCATAAACTTAAGCATAATAGGAGAAAAGTATGGTATCAAAAAAGAATCATGCTCTTAGTAGATGCTCACCTTTACAAACTCTTAAGGACTAGTATACAGTTCCTAAAATGGGAAAATAAAGTATTAGTTAAAAAAAAAATTACCAAATTTTTTATGGATTAGAATCTACTATAAGAAGCATGTAAAATATTCATACTTAAAAAACTTTTATTTTATTAATTTCACTTTTCAAAAATATTTTCTGATTTTCAAACTCTCTAGTTTTACTTTTTCTAATTGCCTGATGCTTTGAAATGTTTTGTGTTCAACTTCATAACAAAGCAGTTGGATTCATCTTTAACACTATTACCATCAAAAGGAATGTCCATTCCTCTAAGTTTTCTCAGCTAAGCAGGCAGAGTTGAGAAGCAAAATGTCCTTAACAAAATTTTTGAAAGAGCACTTTTGTTGGTACTTTTTTTATTTTTCCAAGTTTTTTTAAGTGTTCAAAAGGGTGTTCTTTTGAAATATATATATTTTTTTTGGTAATTTTTGTGTTTTTCATTTACTTTTAGAATTTTTTTAGGCTATGGTAGCCTAGTGGTTAGGGCAGTGGCCTTCCATCCTGAAGGGTGGGATTAGATTCCCAAAGACCCATAGAGTACATGCGATATATGTGCTTGTTAAATCTGTGGAATCGAAAGTCCCATGGTCGGTCGTTCAGCAGTAATCATGGGTGTAGTAATCTGAAGGAAATTGCCTACCCTTTCAGATTAATGTCAAAATTGAGGGAGTGGATTCTATGGTGGGGGCATCTATTGGAGGATTTTAAATCAAAGTAGTACTTTCACCTTCGTGGTGCTCTGGTTAAAAGAAAGGCGCACCCTACTGACTTAAATTCACATAGCCAACGGCATAGCAAGCTTGGCTTGTCTAAGTGTCATAAGTAACAACACACATAATTTTAATCATAACTTTTTTATTTTCTAAATTTGACTTAATTTCAATTTAACTGATAGCTGAACGGTAAATATTTTTGCTTTTGGTTCAACAATTCATTGGTTTGATTCCCAGCTGGGTTTTTGATGTTTGCAGTGATTTGGAATCCACTTTAAGCTACAAGTCACAGTTTAAATAGTCTCTTGTGCAAAGTATAACTCTTGAGTGACAAATAAACCAGTCCCGTTTAATTATCTACTTTAATGTCTTTTAGACATTTTAATGTCTGTTTTTAATGTCTTTTCCTGTGCTATCTTTTTATTGTACAAATTTCTTCTGTTTTTAACTTTTTACTATTGTAAGTTTGCTACCTTTTTCTTAAGACTGCCACTGTATCCTTTCCTGTCTTTACCTAGATTTTGCACTAAATGAATTCTTTTTAATTTAGATACTTTTTGTAGCTATCTTTAAAAAATAGAATTTTTATCAAATAGATATTTGATAAAAATAATATGGATAAAAAGATTGAGAACTGAGTAAAATATTAGGTGTTTAGTAAAAATTTATAATACCTAAAATGATCCATTTTAAGTCTAATTTAAAGAATGAAAAGAAACAAGATTTGTTGATATTGCTTGGATTTATATATGTTTGAAAATTATAAGACTTCATCAAAAATTGTGTTGGTTGATTTAAAATTTTTATCATTGGAAGAAAGTTGCTTTGAAATCAATTTCGGTAATTCACAGCACATTGACTACTCACTTACAGTGATGGGAGCTAAATTTTCAAAGTATATGGAATTGGAACCAACAAGCTAAGCTTTGGCCTTTGGTAGTCGATTTGATCCTTTCTGACATGAATATTTCTAGTTGTACGAAATCCACTTCAAATTGTAAGACCCTGTCCAAATAGCTCTTGTGTACAAAAAATGATTGTGTACCAAAATAAACAAATCGTATTTCAGATTGAGATACTTATTTTATAAACAAGCATGCTGAATAAAACTAAAGATCTGCTTATCTTGTGTGATGCACTAATCCTTGAAATTGTACATAGATCTTTCCTCATAAAAGTAGAATGATCTTCACTTTATTGTGAAAATGTTACTTTATGTGCAAGTAAAACTCTGCTAAACGACAGAATAAAATCTTTTCTGATATGAAATATGTTGAGAAAACAAGGTAAAATGTGATAAGTTAAGCACATTTAAATATGTTGAACTATTCTTAATGAGAGAATTAATATCTTAGTTCAAATGTATTCAATAAAAATTTACTTTTATGAAATTTTAAGTTATATAAATGAGTTGTATATAACTTTAAGTAGTGACTGGAAACTTCCCAAATTAAGCGAAAAACTGCATTTTTGTTGTTTTATTTTCCAGGAGTCGCAATTAAAATATTATCAAGAATTATAATTGTTGAGATAAAAAATATATTTTAACTGTTATATCGCTTAATTTTATTCAAAGAAATTTTTTCAGTTATCACAGTAGTGAAAATTTTCTTCGTATTTTTAAGGCATTTAATAAAACTGTTTTTTTAAGATATTAAAATGTATTTTATTAAAATAAAGAGTAATTTTTATTAAAATTAAAATTTATTTCTCTTAAGAATCATTTTGGAAGTGCTGTTCATGCAATGGCAGAAAGTTTTTTCTTTTTCAATAAATTTATATCATTTAACGACGGTCTTATTTTTATAATTTTAAAGTAAAATGAGAAATTCTTGACAATGTAAAACGTGTACGATTTCTTTATAAATTTCTTGAACGAATTTTTCATGTTAAAAGATTTATATAAATTGAACTAATTAAGAAATATATTTAAGGCGTGCTGTAAAGGCAGCTAAGACCTGTAATAGGTTGTTACGCTATTAAAGAATCTGTTTGTTTAAGCATACAGAAAAAAAACATTTAAAAAGGAAAAACATAGCTTTTTAATTTATACCATTTGAAAAAAGAATTTAATAGAAGGTGCTAATGTAAAGCCAACAAAACTACGAGTAAAATAAAAATTATTTACCGAGATAAAAACATTTAAATATTAAGTAAATTACTTTTAAATGAATAGTTTTAACTAATAAGTAATTTAATATTTAATTTTCAAAACTCTGCAAGCATATGCTAGTAAATATTTATACCAGCAAAAATATGAAATAAATATTCAAATTGAAAGAATACATAGTAGACAAGAAGTAAAACTTACGGCGATAATATTTTGACTGTCAGAACTCCAGATTTTCAAAAGTTTACCTCTTTGTTCCCATGAAGCGATGTTTTGGAAGAAACGAAATACAAATCATGTGAACAATAAAAAGGAAAGAAAGTTTCTGTTTTCCTAATAATTGGAGATAATTAGTTCTCGATTCCCTCCATTTCTATTCCAGGAAGACAATTCCCTACACAGTATACTGTCGTGCTATTTTATGAAAAATTTGCCCCCTATCTTTGAAGGACAGTCTGATGCCGGACACAATATTTTGTACAAACGGAACCACTAATATGAAACACGTTTCAGCAGGAATTATCTCACGAGTGTAACGTGACACTAGACTGAATGGCTCTACAACAGTATAAAAGCCTGATAAAAAATACCAAGGGTATTTTTCATTTTGGGACAATGAATAATACAATTTCATTAAGTCTCAATAACTACTGAAACTGATCTTTCTATATCGCTTCTTGATAACTTAAGTAAAATTGGATTAGCACATATTTTATTAAATTCTTACAAGTTTCCATTAATATTTCAGATATATGAAATTTTCTTTTTTTGTGAATTGTTTTTTACTGTATTATAATCAAAATAAAATGAAATTTTCACATTTTTATCATAAAAGTATATCAAAAATATTAGTGAAGTACTGCTTGTTAAATAAAATGATTTAATCTGTTATGAGAAATTAAAAATAGCACGACAAATATTTCAAAACACTGAAATTTCGACAAAAAACTTTTTAAGTTCTGAATAATTAAAACATCCAGAAGGGACCAGAGAAAACAATATCATTGAATGTTTTTATTTTTTTATATTAAGTAAAATAAACTTATTTTATTTGCTGATATTATGACTTTCTTTTAGTATGACTTGACTTAGATAACCTGTATAACAATTGAGTCATAAAGGACAATGTGAATCTTGGCGTATTCACAAAATTAAATAGGTGTCTTTCATGAACTTACTCTTCTGTAATCTCCCTAAGTTAATAGATCCAAAAATTACCACATAACATTAACACAAATAATTTAGTAAATAACTTATACTAAAATGAACCACTCATATGAATTAAAATGGAACTGAGCAATCTAATATTCCATTAATTTTAGATGAAAAAATTAAGATATTTTCGTTATTTACACATTAACAAGACTTATAGTACAAAAAAATATTACAAACTTTGAGCATAAACTATGAAACTTAAAAAGGAAAAGATTAAAAAAATGAAAACCAAAAATCTAAGAAATGAAGATCAAAAGTATGGTTAAAAAATTCCAATTTTTAAAAGGAACTAAACTATGAAAAATTATTATTAATAAAGTATAAGAATTTCGCTTATGGCAAGCTCCTGCAGCTCACCCTCATTTAAATCAGGACAGTGACAGAATATTAACAAATTCCTAACTAGTGGAACTCTGAAATTTTCAAATTCCTTCGGAAACCGATAAATGTAATTTAAATCAAATGTAGCATTGATGTAATGGATACACATTTCCAATCAAGTTATCGTGGAAACATCTACTTATGTATTCCAGGTAGCGATGTAAAATTCCCGAGAATTTTGAAGCTTGGGAATTTACTCTTTAATTTTGGGGAATATGGCTGAATTTATTCCTTAAAAAATTCCCAAATCATTTAGTTTTAGAGATTATTTTTTCGCATTATATGAAACGAAGTGAAGTAAATTTTGGTATCTGTAAATAATTTTTAAGCAAAGTAATATTTTTTCTACAATACCCATTTATAAAAGCAATGAAAAGCATAAAATATGAGCATTAAAATTGTGAAAAATATACTATTCATCTGATTTAACCACAGAAAATAAAAGCACAATAGTTAAAAATTACTTACTAAATGTTTTCAATTAGATATACATTCAAGCTATTATTTTTATCTAAATTTATGGAAAATGACTACAGATGTCTAATGAGAAACAAAATGAATATTTATATACACTAACCAGGGATGCACAACCTATGGCCCACGGGTGAAAATTGGCCCGCGTCGCCTTTAAAGTTGGCCCGCGAATATTGTTAATAAAATAAGACTAATTTAAAAAGAAATGAGATTCTTTCAAATAAACAAAAGGAAAAATCTTATAGGAAAACGATTCTACATCAGAATAAATATTTTACATTTGTGAGCACACTTTTTCTTTAATGAATTTAAACAAATCAAAAATAAGAAATAGGATAGCAGATGAGAACCTTTCTTCTGTTTTAGTATTACCACAACGAATCTTAAGCCCAACATAAAATCAATAACTTCAAATATTCAGTCATAGCCATCACATTAAATTTTACTAATTTTTTTCAAAATTTAAATTGTGTTCTTTGTATAATTACCAAAAAGTTTTCTCCAGTTATTCAATTTCAAGTTTTTATCTGGAAATAAAGTATTTTAAGATATCTATAATGTTTGCGTTTTATTACTTTATTGTATAATGTTTGAATGAGTAAATAAGTAAATTAACAATTGTATACAATTCATGCGTATTTTCACAAAAAACTGTTTTCACATTTATAACATGTTTTAACATTTACGTACTGCTTTGGCCCTCGACATAATCTTTTTTCATATTTTGGCCCCTCATTCTGAAAAGGTTGTGCACCCCTGCACTAACGATTGACATTATAAAAAATCTTCGTATGCAATTTTAGAATCTGTTACCAAGCTAATCTACTGCGTTTAATTTAACGTTAAGTTTATAAATATTAGTTGAATAATATTTTCAAATAATATATATATATTAAAAGATTGAATATTTATGCATGTTAGTAGAGCAATATTTTTCAAGGAATATATATATATATGTTGAAAGGCATGTCTAAACGTTTTCTCTGTCTAAAAATACAAATCCAAATAATAAAAACCATGAGAAATAACTGCAATGAACACAACTTGAAACCTCTCCTTTTAATAGTTAAAAACTTTTAAATTTTTAAGAAAATTCAAATTTTCCCACAATTTTGAAAATTTGGGAGCTTTAAAAATTCCCGTGAATTTTCACCAATTCACGTGAATAAACCGGGTTTTTTCCCCATCCTTGCAACACTACATCCAGGTGAGCGTGTCAACATATCAATAGTTAGATAGCTTTTAATCATTTAAAAATAAAAATGCAAATAAATGTAGAAAAGTAAAACATAATTATCTGTTGCTTCCGAAACACTTTTGATTTTCGCTCGCATTAATTAAATTAATCGTAACCGTTCAGTAAATAAGTTCCCCTACTACAATTTCACGGTAATCTGTTAATTTTGGGAGTTGCATTTAAAGCATTGCAGTGAAGCCAGGTGCCCCTACCAAGGGGCTCGGGACAGCCGGGAAACGCACAGAATTTTTCCCAGTTAAAGAGGTGAATTCTGCGTGTTAAATGTAATATATGAATTCGACTGTTCTTAAATATTTAAGAAACTAACACTTACGTACTGATATAAACAGAACCTTGTGATTAATAAGAACTTAAAAAAACACTTCATCAGGCATGAGAACATGTGTATTTTAATGTTTAAAATATATTTCAAGCGGTTGGTATGTGGAGTTGGTAATTGAATGGTTTTCATTCTAACTTTAATTGAGTTTGTTGGGTCGATATCTATCTCGAGCAGAAATGTTGATTATGGTATAGAAAACCATTAAAAGAAATTAGTGTTTGTTCTATGTTTCAAATCGAAAATAAATTACGTGACTGTTCAAAAAGAAATTGATCATTCACTTTTTGATCATTATTCTGATAGAAAATTTTAAAGTTTTCGTACAGATGACTATATATTCCCAATTAATGGAGTATTCTGTGAACAAGATTAACATTTAAGAATTGCCTTAGTAAGGATTAAAATATATTTCTAGCTACTTGTGTGGAGTTCTAATATAAAATGTATATATTACATACCTTGGTAATTGATAGCTTTTGTAAATCTGTATACATCTAGGACTATAGAAATCAATGGCGAGTTGAATAATTCTATAGAATTTTGTTCAACAATAATTGCATAAAACCAAAACTATTTCGGATCAAAATGTGAAATCATTGTTTTACAATAAATTTTTCAATGTTTTCTTGAAATATTTGTTTTTAATGTTGTATAAAAAGTCTGTTTCCATAAAATTTAATGAACAAAGTAACTTTACGGCCTTAAATACTCAAGTTTGTAACTATTTTGTAAAGAATTCAAAGATTATAGGAAATGCTTTGAATATTAAGTTTATATGGAATGTTAGGTCTTTGATAAGCACTCTATAATTTAGAACAGCTGTTATCATTCAGATTTAACAGGGTTCGTAACTAAAACATATTGGAAATATTGAAAAAGGAATTATGAATGAATGAAAAATGCGTAAAGACATTTTGTTTAATCTTGTACATTTCATTGCTTTTTCAGTTTTAAATTGTATATTAAATTAAATCATAAGAACTTTGATGCTGTGAGATGAGAACGTAGATAATCATACGATTTTTATTTTTAGAACATGACCCATGGATGGAAGTTGAGGAAGACATTAGGGATGAGGAGCCTCGTAAGTTTTAAATTTCTTATTAAAAATTTATAGTACTTAAAATGTTAATTATTCATAAGGGTATGTTTTATACTTTGATAAATATGCAACATGTTTCTCATCATCAAGTAACATAAACTAAAATGTAATAGAATGAGCAACTTTCTCTGACAGATTTTAAGTTCTTTAATTTGAACAAGATTTTCAGCAGGTTTGTAATGCATACGAATTTAATTTAGAACTTGTGATATTAGTATAACGTTCACCCATTTTTGACATAATCATAGTGCGACAAAGCAATGAAATTCTGCAGAGCTTGTAGCCGAAGGATTAGCTGTCTGAGCTTTGGTTCAGCATATCTTAAGTTCGAATCCCAACTCTGGTTTTGATTTTGGTATTGGTTTAGAATCCAGTATCAAACGATAAACCCCTGCCTTATTGTAAGCACTATGTGCAAAAATTATCTTTGAATACAAATCAAAGTAATGAATTTATTTTATATTTTAATTTATAATCGTACAGTTCGAAATGGTGGACGTTATCATAGTGCTACTATTTTGCACTTAATTTTTTATAGATTTATTTTACTTGTTTACTGACTTAGACGTATGTGCTTGCCTCATCGATTTTTCTCAAATATTCCATATGTTATGATTATTTTGGGTAAAATGAACCTCTTCAACTTAAAATTTTAATCACTATTAACATGAGTAATGGGGCAATATGTTGAGTGTACACCATTCTGTAAGTGTATCCAATTGGAAAAAATAGTATATGTTTATCTGAACTTCCGTAGAAAATATAGTTGCAAATCCATCATAATTGCTAAAGCATTGGAGAAAATAAGTACAATTAATAGTGTGAACTTGGGCACTTTTACTGAACCCAAGGAAAGTGTAAGCTTTAATGAATGGACAAGCTATAATACTTGTTTCTAAATTGGAATCAAATGGAAAAACTTGATTTCAAGATTGCTAAAAGCTAATTAATTTGTAGTGTTGTTCATGAGTAATTTTGTACACAAGAGTTAGAACAAAATGTAAAGTTTCAAATATATTTTGATCTACCACAAACATCGAAGTAGATATCGGATTTGAGCCAAAGAACTGCTGAAATATGGCCTAAGTGGATATTCATTAGCTGGCAGATTGACTGCTGAAAATATAACTAATGCAAAATTAGTCAGATAACTCTATATGAAAGGCAATTTTTGAATCTCAATGTCGAGGATGTTTTATGAATGCTGCAATGGTGTGCCAAGCACCGTTATATGCAGAATATTTCACAATTTCATAGTTTTGATCCCATCCTACACAAAGCAATGTGAGGGAAGTTAGACTGTTTTTACATCTGTCTGTGTGTATGTTTTAAAATTTCTCTCTTTCACAAATACCATCTCATTTTATGCAACATCTTACAAGAAAAGTAAGGCTTCCTAAGCTCAAATATCTTATATTAATTGAGAAAAATTATGGCTTCTAAAATCAAAATCTTTAAGAATCAGTTTGTAACATCATTTGAAATGAAAAAATGTAGTATGAAGAAATTATTAAATTTAGGGATTTTAAAACTTAATGAAATTATTAAATTTAGGGATTTTAATTAAAAAGGTCAGAAATAATAAAAAGGGCTTTTTTAATAAAGTCAAACCTTTTTATTAAAAAAGGAATTATGGGCCACAATTATCATACTTCACTTACCACATGCTTGAAAAAAATACTAGAATCCATCGGTCGTTTAATTTTTCAGAATTGTTTTCAATGCTCAAATGCTTACTCTTCAAAAGGAATTCTTAAAATGATTTTTGTTAAGTTTTTTAGAAATAAGATTATAAATTAATATAATTTTATATTACAGCTAGTGACTTCGTTTCTGGATCTAGCAGTGAAGACACCCAGCAACAGGGTAAGTTTACAATGGTTCATTCTTGGTATTTTTTCTAAGAAAATAAATGTGTAAATGAAAGTTTAATATGTGTGTAAATGCATTAATTAAATACAAATAACATTTGAATGTAATTAAGAACAATTTCCTAATTAAACATTATAGAATATCGTTATTGTAGATAACTCTTAATATTGTTGTAAAATGAGTAATTTTCAAAAATACTAAACAAAAACAACCCTTTCTCCCAGCATTCAAAAATATATTTAAGGCATATTTTTGTGGTGGTTACAGGCTGTGTTAATGAATCTGGAATGTTCCAGTTTCTGGATACTTTGAAGAGCTTAAAAAATCCATCTATAATAAAACATGACATAATGTTGACGGATATCAATGCTAGTTTCTAAAGTTTTCAATTCTAGTATTTAAATAGTAATCACTGATAATTCTTATGAAAAAAGATAGTATAATATTAAAGTAATTATAGTGTTTTATCACTTTTTTTTAAGTCTAAGTTAAAAATTTACTTCTGTATTTCAACTCACGTCTTTGTTTTATTGGATTAAATACTGATATAAATTGTATATTATTTCAAATCCTTTAAAAGTAATTATCCTAGTATACTTTCCTAGCATACTTGATAGACCTTGTACACCTTCTCAGACTAATCTCAAGAGGGAGCCCTGAGCATCAGCTCCTCATGGGAGTTCTAATGCAGGTGCACTTGAAGAAAGTAGTTGCAAAAATTTGGCGATATAAAATGTGAATATTGAAAAGACTTAGTATTAGCAACCCTATGGTCCTTGATTTGTTTATTTACATTCTTATAATTGTGTGTGGGAGCGAAAAGCGATTAAGACAAAAAAATGGCTATATGTTATCTGTCAGCTTTTTTAGCCTTAAGAATAAGTCGTAGAATTTTGTGAAAAACGTGTTTTTCAGATGTAAAGCGCGGCAGTTTAAACCTTGTTTTTCATATTCCTTTTTTATTCGCTTCGGATGTAGCGCAGAATATTAAAATTGTCTTTTATATTCAAATTATTATTTTGCTGAAGATACAGCGCCGGAATTTCCATCTTGTCTTTTATATTAGTTTTGTATTTCACTATGGCTATCGTGCCAGAAATTCTGACTTTTATATTCATTCTGAATTTTGCTGTGCATGCATGCTCAGGATGAAAAATGAAGGCTAGAATTTTATTTGCTACAGGCATAGAATTCCTAAATTGTATGTTAAGTATATAAGTTTCTCTAATAATAAGCGAAATTATAGAATCGTTCTATTTTTTAATATTATCCATGGTTTGCCTGCTTTTATGTAGTAATGATTTGTAACATACCCTGTGTGTGTATTAAATGAATGGATTTATCAAAATTATTTTATAAAATAGTTTACTGAAATTCTGAAATTCATTATTTTATTTATTAATTAGATGTTATTGAATGTAATAATTATTTTTGCTACTTTATTTTCATTAATTCGGAAATACTTTTAAATAGAATCTTTAATGAATTCTTATTACGATTATTATTTTCGTATATAACGTTACGTTTCGCAATTTAGAATCGGTGGAAAAGCCCGCTTTATTTACATGGTTGTTATTGTTTTCTTATTTAGTCTTGGTCTGGAAACTAGTGTTTTGTATGCCGATTGGCGCTCATTCTGGGTTGCCAATCAAATTCCAATACCCCTGTCTCCCCCACTTGGTGAGCCGATCTGGCAGCCGAATGGTTAGGGCTCTTGCCTTCTGTTCAACAGTTCGTGAATTCGAATCCCACCTTGGGCATGGATTTTTATAGATGGTTCGGAATCCACCTTAAACCGTAGGTCCTGGTTCTAATTAGCCCTAGTGTGCAAAAAATGACCGTTGAGCGACAAACATACCAAACCTCTGCTTGGTGAAAAAATTTTTCGACGAGGCTGTGACCATAGTACTGTTTTCTCCGAAATCTTTATTAGCCAAATGATAAATAAGGATGTATAAAACAGATCTGTTGAGACAGTTATTATTTTTACCCCTAGATGGTTACACCTGTCAAACTGCTTTCATCAAAATAACTGAATCATGTTTGGTTATAATGAAATCCAACAAATCCTATTTCATAAAGGGACTCAATATGTAAAAGTACTTAATTTTCATTTTTTAATAATTGACATAATTTATATTTCAGTTTTGTGTAATTCATATTTTATATCTATTAATTGTGTGTCATTTCTAACTGTAAACAGAACTGCACTTGTAAAATCTTACCTTAGATTCAACAGTTCATGGGTTCGAATACCAGCTTGGGCATGGATGTTTGTAGTGGTTCGGAATCCACTTTAAACTGTAGGTACCTGTCTAATTAGTCCTCGTGTGCAAAACTGACCGCTTAGCGACAAACCAAACCAAGCACTTGTAATTAAAACGTGTTTTGAGTTGATGTTTAGTTGCTGTACTGTAACATGTTTAAAAAAATACTTAATGGATGATAAAAATTGTTAAATAATGTTAATTTGCATTAAAGGAACTTAAATATAATTTTCCAATATTCTGTGTGTAATTTGTTACAAATTATAAAGTAAACAAAAAAGTTCTTGCCGTTTTCATGTTGTCATCGAAAGAAGTGAGAACAAACATGCAAATTAGTGTAAGACGTGATTGAGAACCAGTCAGTGGAGTGTAGAAATATCAATCTTTGTAAAAGAAGTCAATCATGCATATTTATTAGTTGTAAGTCATAAAGTAATCAAGAGAAATGGATGTGTTATAAGAGCTCGTTTATAGTATTTGTTTTATGACTTCAATGTAAGCTTATAATTTATTGTGTGTGTGCATCAAGTCTCAATATGTTGAGCATTTGGGAATAAGGCTCTGCCTGATTGTAAGACAAACTGTTAGTTTCACAGGATCAGGTTGATGGATTTGTTCCTCTGTGATGAAGGTGGCAGTAGATGACAAGCCTCAAATGACAAAAACTTACAGGTTGCTATTGAGTAAGACAGTCAAATGTGTAGTGAACTTACTAGACAATTAGTGTAATTAAATGATTTTTTAAGAGTATTTTTCCATATTTTTATCAAGATACTGTACCATTATATTGGCTGAATTATGTGGTTGTTGTGAATATGAAAGTGAAGAATAGTTGTTATAAAAATGAAATAAGAAAATCAATTTCAATAGTGTCAATACTAAAGTATATTTATCTTTGGCAAAACAGTTTATTTTTAAATCATTCTATGAGCTTTCACATGTTTATTTCAAAACAAGAATTTAGATTTTAAAGTCCACATTCCAATTTTGGCAGCCTTTTAGAAAACCCCCAAGTTATATTGCAAGGGAATTGATGGCACAACTGAAGGCACATTAGCAGAGGGAGCTGAGATGTGATTACTTCGAAGACTAACTTAGTTTCAGTAACATATTTATTTGTAAAATTCATGTACTGAATCTGATGATAAATGTCTTATAATTGACTAGCCAGTTTGTTTCATCACAGAATTTAACAACAAATAAAGGATTAAGAATATATTAATAATTAAATATTAATTTTCTTGTAATTTACTGAGTTAACTGTAGATATTTTAATTGACAGTTGCTGCTACTAGCTCACCCTCCGTAAGCACTGCAGCTAGCTGGCCCTCTGTAGCCACTGCAGGTAGCTCGGCCTCCATAGCCACTGCAGCTAGCTGGCCCTCCATAGCCACTGAAGCTAGCTGGCCCTCTGTAGCCACTGCAGGTAGATCGGCCTCCATAGACACTGAAGCTAGCTGGCCCTCCATAGCCACTGAAGCTAGCTGGCCCTCTGTAGCCACTGCAGGTAGCTCACCATCAATTGATGCAATTCCCCCAGCAGGAAGGGGAAGACCAAAGAAAAAAGTCTGCACAAGACCAAGAGACAGTTCAGGCAGATTTCTACCAGGTGAATTTAACTTTTATTCTTCATACTTGTTGAAGTATTAACATTCTAACTTCTCACTATCTCTAGTTTTGTGTAATTATTGAAATCCTTAAAAAAATCTTATTTAGGTCCTGCACGGGTTAGACCTGTAATCAGAAGAAAACGCAGGACTGAGGCAGAAATACTGCTTGACTATCCCAATTAAGGCTCTTGGTAAGAGTTGATTCTTTAAAATTTGTTTTATTCATAAAATGATTGTGTCTGTAAATAGGATGTATTGATTTCACAAACATAAATTTAGATGTTCTTTTTACATTATTCGAAACACATGTATTTTCCATTGCCTGGAAGCGGTACCTCCGCTACTGCTCGTCTTAACACAACGCCACCTTTCCTCTCGCTTCGACAACTCCCACTATGCCTCTTGTGTCTCTTACATCCACACATAACGAAATCGAAAGTTCTCGTCTGTTAAGTGTTTGATTTTCACACCTTCCCTCCAGTTTCCATTTTTGGACCCTATCCCACAGATAGAAACTACGAAGAATCCTAGAATGTTTCTTTTAAATTTCATCACCATTCCATCAAGAGCCAAAAAATACCAAAGTTCTAAATGTAACTTAATTCTTAACCTGTTTGCTGACCTGCTTCAGCTTAAACTTTTTCTTTCATATTCTCTTTAAAGGAAAACTAGCCTATACTACTGCTATATCCATTATATTTATTACAACACAATCTTATAATGTAAGAAAAAAAGAATCAATATTAACATAAAAAAGAATTATGCAAATATCATTGACACAAACCTTATGAAAATTAACAACCATAAACAAATAAAAATAACTACACTATATTATATAAAGTTAAATATGAATATTATGACATATCAGAAATATTTTACTATTTCTTACTAGATTCATAATAAAAAAATAAATCATCCTCATAAACCCTTGATAAGGCATCTGCGATAACATTATTTCTGGGCTTATGAGCTATTGTGACCTGATAGCAAGAGAGAGCCAATGACCATCTCTGTAATCTGGCATTCTTCGGGATGCTTTCTGTAAGATATTTCAGAGGATTGTGATCTGTGAACAAATTTATGTAAGTTCCATAAGTCCATGCTTCAAACTTACCAAGAGCCCATATCACAGCATATGCTTCTCTCTCAATGGTACTCCATTCAGTCTCGGCTGGAGTTAATTTCTGACTGGCGAAGGTTGTGGGCTTAAGATTTCCATCTGTGTCTCTCTGCATTAAACATGCTGCAATGCCAGTAACCGAAGCATCTGTGTGGAGTTCAAATTGCTTATTTAAATCAGGGGTTGACAATGAAGTGATAGCACATAAACTATCTTTATACAAGAGATATCATTTGGTACAGATTTTCTGGTCAGGTCTGTTAGTGGCTTAGCAAAATGTTTGCATAATGAGGCACATATTCCCTGTAATAGTTAAACAGTCCTAATATCGATTTGAAGGATTTCTTTGTTCTTGGCGATTTCAAGTTTTTGATAGCAGCACTTTTGTCCGGATCGGGCCCATGCTCTCCTGATCCAACTACATGACCTAAGCATTTTACCTTCGATCGAGCAAATGTACATTTTGCTAAATTTGCGCTAATATTGCACTGTTATGTTTCCAAAACCGTTCTTAGATGGTTCAAATGTTCTTCCCAACTAGATGAATAAATTATGATATCATCCAGGAAACTTTCAACAAAATCGTTATGAGGTCTTAGGATCTGATTCATAATTTTCTGAAAAGTAGCTGGAGCACCTGCAAGTCCAAATGGCATAACTTTCCATTGATACTGTCCCTTAGTTGAATGAAACTTGTTAGTTCTCGACCATCTTGATCCAAAGGAATTTCCCAATAACCTTTAAGGATGACTAGAGTTGATAGATACTTTGCCGCACCAGCTTTGAATTGTAATTCTTCTGAATTTTGCATTGGAAATGGAGCTAATTTAGATTCAGAATTTAGTCCCCGATAATCGACACATAGTCGAATCGTTCCATCTTTCTTTGCGACACATACAAGGGGATAAACAATCTCTGCGGAAGATGGTTCGATTAAATCCTTGTTTAATAGTTCTTTTATTTGATTTTCCACCTGTGGTATTAGTGATTCTGGTATTCGGTAAATATGAGGCTGTTTTCTTTAGATTCCAGTTTTTAATGTTATTTTATGAGGTTGTACCTTAGCTCGTTTTAATTCACCATTGAATATGACTCTGTAGTCTTCGAGAATCGTTAAAAGCTGAGTCTTTTGCTTCGGAGATAGATTTGACAATTCTGTCTTTTCTTCCAAGAGCCCTTTATTTCTCCAAGGCTTCCTAGAGGTACAGGTTGAATTACCCCCAAAATCTACATCAGCTTCATATATTATGCCCATCGTATTCATCGGTTGGATAAATTTCTTTAACAGATGACGGATGCTTCCATCTGGTAACTTAAGTCCATAAGATTGTGGTGATTTTTGTTCTACAATTTCCCCTGAACCTTCCCACCTCGAACAAAATTTGTTTGTAGAGTCTGGAATTAGTACAATAACTTCATCCCCAATAGATAATTCTTTTAATTTGGATCTTAAATTACAATAATGTACATATTCTTCCTGTTGATTTTTAGTATGTTCGTCGGCGTATTCCGCAGACTTCTGCAACCTACTGCGAACTTTCTGAAGATAATCAGTGATTGATTCACCAATACCTTGAGGTAAAACAACTTGATCTTCCTATGTAGATTTTAAAATTGCTAAAGGTTCAAATGGGGAGCCTCCATGAACTAGTAGGTATGGGGAGACCCCAGTAGTAGCGTTTGGCACTTCACGATATGCCCATAAGAGAAAAGGCAACTGTTTGTCAAATCCTCTACCTTGCAACCTTTTAGCATGATGTAACATTGACTTCATTGTGCCAATCCATCTTTTTATTAATCCGTTACTCTGTGGGTAACCTGGTGTAGAGAATTTTGACACAGTCCCTAATCTTTTAAGAAATTCTTGTGTTAACTTGGCAGCAAAAATATTCCATTGTCCATAGCAATGATACAAGGAATGCCAGTCTTTATAAAAATTTCCATAAAGGCATCGCACATCGCTTTTGCAGTCAAAGATTTAATAGGAATTGCCTCTGGCCACCGACTGTGCTGATCCAGAACACACAATACATACTGATATCCCCTAGAAGATTTAGGTTCAATAGGCCCTAAAATGTCAGCTTTCACTACTTGAAAGGGTAGTTCTGGCCTACCAACAGCTTATATAAGTCCTCGGTCTTTCAGTTTGGTTTTGCTCCTCAATTGACAATCGTGACAAGCTTCACACTAACGTTTCACATCTCTTGGCATACCTTCGCACTAAAAAGACATTGCAATTCTTTCCTTGGTTTTTCTAGAGGCAAGATTGTTGTTTCGTGAATCAATTTTAAAATTTCTTTTTTCCTGCAATCAGGACCTACAAGCTGTACATATTTCTGTCCTGCCACATTGCCTGTGTGGTACAGTAAATTTGATTCCAGCCAGTAATTGTTCTTACGCTGTTTGGCATCTTCAAAACACCAATTTAATGTAGCACAGGACAACTGCTCATTTCTTAATATCTTTGTTTGCGAAACTGGTGTGTTATTTTCATCCTTAATAGTGATTATTTCTTCGTTTAACAAGTTATTTCCCACTGGAGTAGTTGAAACCTCTACTTCAGAATTTTCTAAATCAAGTGTTACTTGATTTGCTTCTATTTTCCTTCCCTCCACATTGAAAGTATTCAAAACTTTCTTTCCTGTGGATTTTTTATTTATTCTCAAAGATGTTTTCTTTGTTCTTCCAAGCCGAGCTGGCAGCCGAATGGTTAGCGCTCTTGCCTTTGGTTCAACAGTTCGTGGGTTCGAATCCCATCTTGGGCATGGATGTTTGTAGTGGTTCGGAATTCACTTTAAGCCGTAAGTCCCGGTCTAATTAACCCTCGTGTGCAAAAAATGACTGTTGAGCGACAAACAAACCAAACAAACCAAACCAACTTTGTTCTTTCAACAAACTGAAAACTCTAGGAGTGATCAAAGCTTTCTCACGCAGTCCT
The DNA here is from genome assembly GCA_037975125.1 of Latrodectus hesperus. Classification (NCBI taxonomy): domain Eukaryota; kingdom Metazoa; phylum Arthropoda; class Arachnida; order Araneae; family Theridiidae; genus Latrodectus; species Latrodectus hesperus. The sequence goes on from JAJQOW010000813.1 coordinate 75,556, forward strand.
TCTACAACCGCAGCATGCACCATGATATACGGCCTGATATCATCATCTGCTGACCAAAGACTAAGTGGAACAGAAACAAGCTTTCCTTCAACCGGAGATCCAATTGCAGGCCTCAAGTAAATTTTCCCTCTTGACTGCAACATTTCTTCTGGCACCACTGACTTTCACAGTACTATAATTTCCACACTACTATCAATGATTCCTTGAAACTTATCTCCTATATTTAAATCAACTCGTAAAAGCTCACCATCCTTTTCACTAACTGGAATTTCCCAATTGAAACTTGCATTACCTATTTTAATGCAAAGTTCATTTAACTCTTTCTTGCTTACTTCTTTAGTTTCACTTCTACTAGAAACTTGAGATACTGTATTCACTCAGGGCAAAATTTTTTCAAATGACCCTCTTCTTGACATTTGTAACGCTTTAATACCTTTTTACCTGGAGTGCAACTCGCGGTATTTTGGAAACGATTCTGTGGTCGTGGATCTGGGTTCTTTTGATAATTATAATATTCTTTCTTTTCAAAAACTTTTATTTCTAACTTAGCAGGAAAAGGTTTTCTTATAGTTTCGTTCTGTTTTGTTCCATGTGCGCCGGGAATAAATTTGGTATAGTTGTGGTGATTATTTGTTAAACCTTTTGGTATCGAAACTAAGAAATTATTAATTTCCCTCACCAATTCAGGGACTGGAACCCAATTTTTAGCCTCTTTCAAAAATATTTGGGATCTTATATAAGTAGGCACAATTTCTTTTATTTTGTCTGTACAATAAGCTCTTTAAGTTTAGCAAATGTTTCTATATCTCTTGATTTTAAATACAGTTCTAATGCAGTTTCCACCCGGGACGCATACTGAGCACAACTTTCATTGTGTAATTTATAACAAGAATCAATTCTTTTTGTGTTGTAAGAGGGTTATTCTATGTTCCCTTAAAATGAAATTTTTGATTTTGTCATACTGATCTAAATCTTCCACTGACAACATAGCATTTATTCCTTAAGCACGACCCTTTAACACTGTAAAATAATTTTCCCTTCATACTGTTGAGGTTCATCATAAAGCTTGAATTTCCTTTCAGCATGATGGAAAAAGAAATACATTTCTTCTGCTCGTTCTGGGAGATCTGAAATTACTCCTTTCATTATATTTAAATAACCTAGAAATGTTTCCTAATTTATCTCGCCCATATTCGACAGTGCTTTCTGAATTGCTCTCATCTTCCCTATCTTTTAATTCTAATTCACGCATTTTAATTTCAAGCTCACGTTGCCTTTCTGCAGCTTTGGCTTTCTCTCTCATCCGATCGGAAATTATTGTATTTATTAATTTTCGAACAAATGACTCTTCAAAATGTTTAGATTGTGTAATGACATTTGTTAAATCGATTATTTTTGCGTCTGGAAGAATTTGTTCTAACTCGCTAGACAATATTAAGACCCTCCTTCCGAGCTTTACCCAAGAATGCGAAGGTCATTTTAACAACTAACGTTATTGCAAATTACCAAACCATAAATTATCAATTATTCAAAATAAAGCATTTAAAATCACACATCACCTTTCATTTGTTTAATCAATGTTTCATTTGTTTAATCACTTTCTTTTACTTAGTGCACAAAAAAAAGAATTAAATAATTTATTCTAATACTAAATTTAAAAATTTATAGTTTTGATTTTTATTACCACACACTATAATATATATAAAACTTCAATTATATAATGCACATTAATGAATGAAAACAATTCAAAACAAGCTAAAAAAATATACATATACGAATCATAATTCGAGTTGAAACATTTTAAATTAAATGAATCCTTATCACAGAAGATCATTAAGCATAACAACTTAAGTCAATAAAAAGGTTAAAATAATTTTTAGTAATATGTATTTATGTTCATCACTATATATATATATATGAAAACAATTCAAAACAAGCTAAATATATATATATATAATATTTTACCTTAAATTAATATGAAGCAGAGCTATCGAAATAACCAAAAATCTATTATTCACCATTGCAAGCACAATTACTTTTGAAATATAAAATAATTCAAAACATCCCATCTTAAAAATGTTTCACACTTTCGGTTTCGAATCAAAATTTAAAATCTACGTTACTTTACATAAATATTAAATACAATCATAGTAAATAATTAATATATCTTATATAACACTGAATAATTATGAACATGTTATTTTATAATTCAAAACAATAATCATTTAAAAAGCATTTAAACTTTCTTGAAATAGTTTCTTATTCCATATCATTTACATAACAAACAACAAAATGATAATGAAAATTCTGAACAAAAGCATTTATATCCTATTATATCACATTAAACCAAACATACGTTTCAACAATTTACTATTCAATAATACAGCATCTTTTAAATTAATGCACACAACTCAAGAAATTGACAATTAGCAACATTATTATTGGACATGAATTTGTTTTGATAAACAGATTATTCCAAAAATATGTTTTTCTTAATAAATCAAATATATATATATAAATTATAATATCACCAGTTAGAGAACTTCTGAATAATTATGAACAAATATCAATAACCAATATCAAACCTTAAATATTTTCTCAATTAAATTAAACATTATAATATTTATTTTTATCTTGATATTTCAAATATTTGAACAATTTTTATTAATTTATTACATTTACTTATTAAACAAAACCCTACAAAGAAATTTAAGAAAATTCTAAAACAAAAGTTCCCATAAATCATAATTAAAACAAATATTGGCTCTTGATGGAATGAGAAGCAATCAAAATAAAGACTCACTACTTTGTAGACACTTTTCCATCATTAGCATTCCATCATTTTGTATTAATCCAGAACACATCCTTGAGTCAGCGCCAATGTGATTGTTTCACGAACCTGTCGTTTCCAGGATCATTCAGTAATACAAAATATCTTCTTTTAACGACAGATTTATTTTACATTAACAAACATAAATTTAGATGGTTCTTTTTACATTATTCGAAACACATGTATTTTCCATTGCCTGGAAGCAGTACCTCCGCTACCACTCGTCTTTACACAACCCCACCGTTCCTCTCGCTCCGACACACTCCTACTACGCCTCTTGTGTCTCTTACATCCGCACGTAACGAAATCGAAAGTTCTCGTCTGTTAAGTGTTTGATTTTCACAGTATCCTTAGTTTAAAAGAATGTATTTAACATCTATTTGCTTATGTACCCAGCCTTGAGAGATGACTAAAAGAAGGAAAAAGAAATCAATACATAGTGTACTATTCGAACAAAAATATTGTCAGTCTATTCGAGGAATGTGCTGGAACCCCGGCACCACAATGAATCTGACAATCATTTGCGAGTCGCACCTCAAGCTTGAGGACTTCTGAATATGTCCTTAGGATGATAGAGTCAGACCTGCCAACTTTTACGCATAGTGCGTAAATTTTAAGCAAGATCCAGAGGTTTTACGCTTTTACTGATAGCATGAATTATTTTACGCGTTTCGGTTCTTCTGGGCAAAGTTTAAAAAGAAAATTTTTTTATATCTTAGCACATAATGGCGATCTTTCCTCGTTAGCCATGATGAGAAGCGGAAATTAGCACTCCATTCACCCCATCTGTGGAAAGAGAGAAATAACTTCCCGGACTGTGTGATCGCAGAGGCTCCAAAAATGCACATGTCAAATCCTTTTTCTATCGGGGGGGGAAGGAATGCTCCAGCTTGAAATAAGATAGATGGGTAAAAGAAATGGTAGAGGTATAATTTTTTTCTTTAGTCACACGGATTAAAACTGAAAAGTTTTACTGAAATATTTTTCTGAAAGTTGGCAGGTATGTAGAGTAGAGATGATGCTCTTTGGTGGCAGTATTTTTGCACCTCTTGGATTTCGATTGTTGGACTGCTTGAAGCTTATCGGCTTCACGATGTTCACATGGTGAGAACTTTCTTCAGAATCAGATGATTAGTTGAACTTGACTCAGCAGTTGTACTGGGTAAATCTGTATCCTTCTGAAAATGATTTGGGAAATTCACCGATCCCCAAATATCACTGAGTGGGATGTTTAGTTGCTGTAATGATGCAATTGATGCTGTATTATTTTAACAAAATTCTTAATAGATGCTGCAAATTTTTAAATTACTATAAAAATCACACACCTTATAATTGAATATGCATTTAAAATGAGTGCAAATAAATTACGCCTCTAAACGAACCATATAGAGAATTTTTATAATGTGCATTAAAGCGACGTAAATCTAATTTTCTAGTATTATGCGAGTAATTTGTTACAAATTATATGGTAAACAAAAAGCTCTTGCTGTTTTCAGGTTGCCATTGAATGAATGAAAACAAATATGCAAATTAGTGTATGTGATTGAGATACCATTCAGTGTAGAGTTGAAATATCAATAGTTGTAAAAACAAGTCCACCACGCATATTCATCAGTTGTAAATCATATACTCTAAAGAAACAGATGTGTTAAAGGAGCTCGTTTAGTGATTAGGACTTCAATGTAAGCTTATGAATTGTTGTATTAAGTCGCAAAATATGTTAAGTGTTAAGGGATAAAGCTGTGACTGCAAGTATGGAAAGCTATTAGTTTAACAAATTCAGATCGGGTAATTTGTCCTGTGATGAATAAGGCAGTAGATGACCGCATGCTTCGAATGACAAACCTGCAGTTTGCTATTGATGAGGACAGTCAAATATGTTGTAAACTTGCAAGAAAATTAGTATAATTCAATGTATCTTTTCAGAATTTTTGTCCATAATTTTATAAAGATACACTGTAACAGTATATTGGCTGAATTATGTGGTTGTTGCGAATATAAAAGTGAAGAGTAGTTATTGTTATTAAAATGAATTAATTAGGAAATCAATATTAATAGTGTATATTAATTCTAAAGTACATTTACCTTCTTAAAACAGGTTGATATATTTTACAATATTCTATGAGCTTTAACATGTTTATTTCAAATAGGAATTTAGATATCAAAGTCCACATTCCAATTTCTCCAACCTATAAGAAAATCCCAATGTTTTATTGCAAGATGATTACTTGCACAACTGTTGACACAATGGCAGATGATGGATGCTGATGTGATTACTTCGAAGAATAACTTAATTTAAATTCAAGGAAATATATTCCTTAAAATTCAAATATTGAAACAAACGATAAATATATCATAATTATAAGCTAGTTTAATCACAGAATTTATTACAAAATAAATGAACATTAATAATTAAGACTATAAAAATTTTAAACTTATGAGTTATCAAACTATTTTTTAGAAGTATTTATAATTATAGAATTATGAGTTTAATTATAATTTCTATATGGTTCAAATATAGATATTTTATATGACAGGTTCTGTGCAGCTCTTTGGGTGGTCTTGAACAGCGTTAGAAAACAATTGGTGGTGGTGCTCCTGCAGAAACT
>JAJQOW010000814.1:0-80901 GCA_037975125.1 Latrodectus hesperus
GAAAATACGACTATCCACCATCCAAGTACTTATGGAAAGCATACTTCGGAGGGTTAAGGCAGCAGACTTCTCAAGTTGAGGCTCTACCAATTGTTGAATATGAATAGATTGTGTTTAAATCTTATATCCCAGTGTCATTTATTGGTAGATAAACTAGAATCAATGAATTTTAGTTACATGGATTTTCTACGACTTCATTTCACTAGAAATAATCTAATTTCCGAAATTTATTCAGGATTAAATTTCATAGTATGAAACACATCCTAAAACTTAAAACTTTTATGCTTCATTTTATAAATTTTATGTGTACATAATGCTTAATGAATTGTGGTTGTCTTGCGCCAGTTAGGTTGGCATTATGTGGTGCGCTGCTCCACTTTCCCAACTGAACGATATTTGGTGTGGAGTCCGACTTCTTCAGTACACACATGCCATAGGAACCCATTTATAGAGTAGTCAACCATTTACAACCCATTCATACAAAGAAAGGACAAAGATAGGATAGACACAGAGAGAGAAAGTGTGTGTACATCCATGCTCGAACTGGGATTCGAAACCAGGACCTCTCTGACTTTTTCTCTCCCTGTAGGAGAATGTTAAGATTTATTGCTCTACATGCTGCAATAGGGAATGAACATTACGAGGTCTGTGTTATAGCACATGGATACGTATCAAAGGTTTTTTCTCTCCATGTAAGAGCACGTTGATATTTCTTGCTCCACGTTCTGCTACATGGAGTGAACATTGCGAGGTCTGTGTTATAGCACATGAATACGTATCAAAGTTTTTTCTCTCCATGTAAGAGCACGTTGATATTTCTTGCTCCACGTTCTGTTACATGGAGTGAACATTGCGTGGTCTGTGTTATAGCACATGAATACGTATCAAAGTTTTTTCTCTCCATGTAGGAGCACGTTGAGATTTATTGCTCCGCGTTCTGCTACATCGAGTGAACATTGCGATGTCTCTGCTATATCACATGGATACGTATCAAAGACTTTTTCTCTCCATGTAGGAGCACGTTGAGATTTATTGCTCAACATGCTACAACATGGAGAGAACAAAGCCTTCGTAAACAAAACCATGATTCCTCAATGTTTTCACAAGCACATTACAATTCAAACGCTGATTTCCGTAGCGAAAGTTTAATGGAATTTCCAATGTCAATTACCTAGCATACACATGGCTTTTATGCTGCCTCTTTTTCTCTATTATTGTAAATACTGTTTTCCGATATCAGAAAAAACGGTAATTTAAATTGAAATGAAATTTCAGTCTTGTTCAGGCTTCAACATAGTTATAAATATTGAACATCTGCAATAAAAATAATTTTTAGCCAAATTTCAATGGGGTAACGATGACGGAGCTATCAATTAAACATCTTCTTTACGACGTTTCTGCTGCTGAACACTCAATGTTTAACTGTTTTGAAATATTACATTGATACTAGATTGATACTGCTTGAATCACTTTATGTTAAAATGCAATTATGAAGAAACATGAGAACTCTTGAACGCGTTTATATTATTTATCTATCATAAAATTGTTTAATTTACCATAGTTCGTTAAATACTAATTTAAATAAACAGATGAGGTGAAGCAGTATCCTATTTAATTGAAATGATTTCAGCGTCCCTCTTTGGCATCTTACTCGATTTAATTTTATAGCATACATAAGAAATACGATTTTAAAGAACTTTGATTTCCTTGCCATCTGCTTATTCCGATTTTCCAATTTATAGCAAATGTTGTTAAATTTTTGAAATGAGAGTCAATGCCAAGAAAGCACCAAAAAATGCAAAAGTAATAGAATTAAATAATGAGATATACACAAGAATATTCACAGAATTAGAGACATTTTAGTTTGGCACCTCATGTGAATTATCGTGTTATTTTTATCTTTCTAATCGGTTGTTTATTGAAAAAAAGAAAATGTTACTAATACATGGATTCAATGATGGCAAAATTTTGCAATGATTCACAAAATAAATACAATGATTTCCTGTAATTACAAATAGTTTCTACATAATATAGAGAACAACGTATATTATTAAATTAAAAACATTATATAAAATTTAATTGAATTACAATTTCATGTAATTTTGAAGTTTTGTTTTAATCAATTTGATTTTAACATTTTTTTAGGTTATCAATTAGAATATTAGCTATATATTTTTCTAGGTTATTAGTCTGAACAACGATAGCCCTATAATGTAAAAAGTAAAATATTCAGCATATAATATAAATCTAAATAATTGTTTACCTAAAATGGTTAAAACCATTTTAATAAAACTAAAAGCTTCAGGAAAAGCATTATTTCAATCAATTAATCAAAAAATTATAAGAATCTTAAAAACTTATTTCAATTTAATAAAAAATAGTTGTGTGTCAGACTAAATTTTTAAAAAATTTTCATGTATTACTACATAAGTAGAGAAATCTTTGATACAACCACATATACTTTATAAGTTATAAGGAAAACTTTCAAATAAAACGTTTTATAAAATGTAGACAGAAAAGTATTAAAACTAACCTCAAGAAATTGTTTTCATGTAAAATCTCGAAATAAAATTTACCGCATAATATACTGCAATGTTTAATGCTGAGACGGATTAATGATTTTGTTGTATCAAGGCTGGAAAAAATATAAATAATTTGTTCAGTAAATTTATCATAATATTATATTTTATCAATAAACAAAAAAATCCATATAGCAAATTTTCAAAAAATTAATTTATTTTTATGTGGTTTTAATTCAATAATTTGATGTTCGTGAATTCATCATTTCATTACATAAAGATTCTGTAAATCTACAAGAAACAAGCCATTTTAATAATATTTTCTAAAATTACTATTAACTCAATGTAAGCTTATTGAAAATGCATACAATTTCGAATTTATTTTCTCAATCATTTATGTTACTAACAACTGCAACAGTATTAAATACGTCGTAATTCGTTTCTGAATGAATTAAAAAGTAATTATTCTTAATTAGATGTGGGTGTAAGGTTTAAATTCTCAAACATATAAACAAAGAACAAAAAAATAATAATTAATTTTGTTGAAAGACGAAGTAATAGTAAAATATTGATTCTTCCAAAATGTATTAAATGTTTAATTTTATTAAGTAAATAAATTCATTTGGATCGATATTAAGGTTACAACTATAACTTTCATTTCATTTGGAATAAATTATAGTTATTTTTAATATTATGTAACTGGGAGTAACGAAAATTTTATCATCTTCAACCTACTATTTAAAACATAATTTCCATTCATTTAACACTGTTTAATTTATCAGTACAGAATAATATATAATTTTAAAGGTAATTATGTGTTATTTTCTGAAGAAATTTTATATATTTTTACAAATTTTAATGAAGGTTTCATTTATAATCAAATAAAAAGTAGATGTTGAATCGGATACTAAAACCTGTGAACTAATGAGAGAAAGATTTATTAATAGTTGTTTTTGTACTAATTTATACACTTCTTTCCTGTAAAATACTTATTTCAGTCTATTAATAAAGATCAACAGTGAAATGCTATCTGGAATGTTTTACTGGAACTTGAAGCCACAAAAGGAGAAAGAAGATTAAAGGCAGAAATAATGGCTTTAAGCCTATATTTTTTTCATTTGGTTCCGGTAAAAAACTTCAAACTGACAATATAAATATTGACTTTTATCATTAAAGAAATAACTGCCGGTCGACAAATTGTTCAAATGGTAAGCTTACTTTCTTTGATTTTTATCGAGGTTTGGTTGTTATCGTTTTAATGTTGTTTAACATTTTAGTAATAAAATCTTTTTAGTAAAAATTAAAGTGAATGCCTTCTTACTTTTGAAAAAAAGATTTTATTTATCTAAGATGCTGAAGATGAGCTCGGATAAAATTCAACTAAATATGTAGGAATGTTTTCATTGTCACTTAATAAGCAATCATAACTGTTATATTTTTTGGACTAAGAGAAAAATATGTTTTAAATGATAGTGATCAAAGACTAAAAATACTAATAAAGTAGAGTTGCATGAAATAAATATTACTAACGGTTCCTATAAGACTTTTTAAGAATAGAATTTGAACATTCTAAATCATTAAATAATTAAAAGAACATTCAAATGTTTCTATACATTTTCTTATGTGTTTTAAACATGTTTCAATGTTTTCATTTTCTGAAATTAAGAGTTTTTGTATCCATATGGATTGAATTTTGTATGTTGATTTCAGAAGTGGCTCCATTTATTCATTCAAAATGTCATAATTATTTTACATATCATTTTACTTAATTCATATGGTTCTGAGCATTATATACATTCAGAAATGTTTGGAATACAAATTCATTAATTCATATTAACGTAAAATTAGAATTAAATGAAAAACTGAAACCTAAATTTAAAATCTTTAAAAGAACATTTTGAAAACACTTGTGAAAGAATTAATCATTACAGTATATACAATGCATAATATAATCTGAAAATAATATATAATGAGTTATCCATACTTTTAAAGAGATAAATTTATGAATCTTTTAAGTAGCAGTTGTAAGTGTAGCTCCGTTAAAACTGTTTTAAATATAATGGGACAGAACTAAATTGGATTCAGATTTTTATGTTGAATTTAAAAATGTGATGTTTTTCGTGTTTACTGTTGCTATACAAATATATAATGCTGCATTAATTTTTAATATATGTAGCCAAAAATTTTGTATTTCGTTTTGCTTATACTCCTGTTTGAAATTTGCATTTAGCTAAAAAATATTCTCTTAGAAATTTGCGTTCAGCAGCTAAAAAAATGCTGATCTGTTAAACTTAAAGAAATATTAACGAATAATAAGAAATTCTCGATACAAATGAAAAAATTTACATATTATGATACAACATTTAAAAGCGAAAGATAATGATAAAACAGCATTGAAACCTAGCCTTGAAAATTTTATTTTCCATTGCATCATTTCTTATCCCTTGGATGTAATAATTATAATGTTCTAATGCAAATTATTCAAAAATCAAAATGAAAGCTTTTCAAAATAAATACGGCAAAATAAAAAACTTGTCGATATTATGTAATCAACGAATGGCAACAAAACACATGTTCTGTATTACAATGAAATTTCATATTATATATATACACTAGTAAAACGTTATAAAAATCACATCTGATTTAAAAATATCAATGAACCTTATAAAAATATCCAAAGATTTTTATAATATAATATTTTTAAAAATATTATGTCAGTTATTAAAATAAATGAAACTCTTACATTTTTCTACTAAGTTTGAAAACATAATTGAAGAAGTTGAATTATATGCAAAAAGTAAATTCTATAATATTTTCATATAAATTAAGAATAATAGATGCTAATTAAATACAGTGATTAAAAATTTTATTATGGGTTATTTCTTTTTTTATTTTGTCTGTGTAAATAATGTATAGTTTTGATATAAATTTTGAAATCCTAAATCAATTAAAAAACTTTCAATTCATAATATTTTTTTCAAACAGATTCAAAATTACTTAAAAGCTTTTATAATATAGCAAATTAATAATCTTTATCAATCGAATATAGTAGCAGTATTTTTTTCAGAATCTCTGATTATATATATTTCAAATTTTGATCAGAACAAATTATAATTTTATCAAATTACTTTTGAAATATTTATAGATATACAAAAAAATTTATTTCATTATATTTAAGCCTGGGATATAAAATAATTTTTCTGTTTTTAAAAGTGGACTGAAGGCATTACTTAATATTTTTATGAAAATATTTTATGTTCCAGTTGGCTATTATGAAATTTCGAATTAATAAAGCCAAAAAGTACGTGAAACATTTTGTTCTATTTTCTGAATTGAGTAACTTTTTGCAACTTTCATTCAAAAGCTTATTAATTATTCAAAAATTCCTAAATGCAATTATTAATAAGCAATAATTAATAAAAGAATAATATAATAATTAATTATATTATTTAATCTGAATCTTTAGTTAACAATGATTAAAAAATTAAACATTAATTATTGTGCTGGTAAAACAGAAAAATAATCCTATTGTTCTTTGAAAATGAATTAGTATAAATTCTAATTAATTTAATCTGTTTTAAATATTTTCCGATTAATTATATAAGATTAATTTCCTTTTCGCGGTTTTCAAATCAAAATCTACTCCTCTTTGAACACAGATTATGTTACATTCGTTAACTTATCAAAAATTTTCTGTGAACATATATTTAAGCCAAGTACTTATACTTTAGAAGACTTTCAATGACATCCTTATCAACTTTCCACTCTTTATGATGTCAAACCTTTTGTATATCATCCTAACTTTCGAAATTAAACGTGAATCAATTAGTTCCTTCAGGTTCTTTTTGTGCAAAATTAGGATAATGAAAGTGGAAAATTTAATAAATTAAGAAAATCTAATCAATATATAATTATAGTTTGAAAATATTCAATAAAATTTTCATACTCGTTATTAGTAATGAAGTTGAACATTATTTTTTAATGAATTCAAATTTTATTTACTTATACTTCAGTATAAATCAACTTTTTATTTGTATTTCAGTATATAAATACCTCGATTTTAAAAAACCAGCTAAAGTAAATAATCCTTTCATTCATACTAACCGTTTGTAGCCTAAATAAAAGCATAATCTTTTCTCTTAAAGCACAGAATTCTTTACAATAAAATTATACCGGCATTAAAAATTGCATTTCATTTAACTTCAAGAATAAGTTTTCTAAATACGATTGTAACTCAAATAGCAATAAATATGTTTAATGTTATTTGAAACAAACCATTATTAATGTGTGTTCGCTTGCAAATATCCTAAACATGTATATTGAATTTTTACGCTTTTTCTTTTATATACCGAAGATTTTTAACATACTATGGAGCATTAGTAAAATGTATTTGTTTTTGTAAGAATATTTTTGATTTACCTGTTACCTTCTTTTCTTCCCAATATGTTATCAAGGTATCAAAAATGGAGAAAGATAGGCAATATGAGAAAAAATTTCAAAATATACATTTTACAAATTATACCACAGTATAAACTTTTTGCGGTAAAATTTTTATTTTATTTTTATAACATAATTTTTTTTTCTACTTTTTGAATGGTTATTTTTTTTACTCCATTACATATTAAAGTTCAGTAGAATCTTGTTTCAAATAGGAGCATTGAGAGGAACACTGAAAAATAGTTTTATTTTCTGGAAAAAATAAAACCCATTGTTGCTCAGAATAATAAAGTTGAAAAAAAAAGATTTCTCGTATACTTTTTATGTAAAATATGCTTTAGAAAATATATAAAAAGACATGCATTACAATCTAAGTTACATAATACGATAATTAATACATCTAAAAAAATTAATTTTCTCAATAAATGAAAAAAATATCAATGTAAATAGCATCTTAAGATTTCATACCTATTCTTTATATTTTATATATGTATATAAATTTTGTTATAAGCTTTCCTGTCAAATATACACAAGTTTTCTTTATTTAAAAATAATATGATTGCAATAGGGATATATCTAACAAAATGTTGCTAACAATTATTTTAGTTCTAAATAATATGAAATATTCAGAATATTTAAAATTGTGTATATACATCTTATTAAATAATAATCACGGATAATTGGAGATACACTGAGATTCCTGATAAGCATCACGGTGCCACCACTTGTTAACTTTGGATCATGATCAAATGACGAGATGGAAATTTCAAGAGGCATTTTCTTTATCCCACTTTCGAGTCATTTCAGCTGAGAATAGTTCATATCGAAAGACTTGATAACGAATTAAATTTATTTTGTCAACTGGAAAATATAATATAAAATAATCCCAATGGATACATGCTGAATAGCTAATTATACTTGTCACACACTAACTTTAAAACAAATGAATATTATTTAATGAACCTTCACAGAATTAAAAATTTAAAATTAACAATTTGACATAAGTACATCACAAAGTATTTCTCAAATGACACATTCTAAAAACGATTGTTTTGATAATCTGCTTGAAATTCTGTAAAATTATTGAAACAGAGATTTTTATGAAAATAATCGAAAATATGGGGGTAGTTCAATTCTTTGATATAAGAATTTCAGACGATTCTTATTGTACGTCACAAAAAAGCAGGATTCCACTTTATTAAAATATCTGCATATTTTTATAGAAATATTGCAAGAGAAAGCTCATTAATGTTAATTATAATTAAACCTTTACTATTAAAAATTCATATTGCTTCAGTTTGATAAAAATAAATTCAGAAATATTTTCCTTAAAAAATAAATTACGAAACATAGCAATAATAATACAAAAGTATGGATTTTTAGTACTATCAATTCGAATGGATCTATATATTTTCGACATTAATAACTTTAATAGTTTGAGTAGCATTATTTTGAACGTTTTTACTGCGTTAGTGTGTTTAAAACATATGTTTTTAAGTTATACGTTTCTTTAGGTAGAACAAAAAAAGAAAAATATGAATACACAAGTAAAATTATTTAACATATGATATTTTCTTAAAGTTTAAAGTGCACATTTTGCAGTAAAATATTCTTTAAAATTTTCATGATGCATAATTTATTGTAAATGGATTGATAATATATAAAGCAAGAAAAAATATCAAAAGTTTTAAAAACAATTTTTAATATTTACAAAATTATTTCGATAAATTTATACAGAATAGCGAAATAATTAAAATATAGTTAATTTCGTTCGTGGTTAATTTTTCCGTTTAAATATTCTTATCCATTTTTTATTTATTAAGTTTAGCTTTAATAATATCCTGGTATAATTCATCAAGAAAGCCATCCATAGCACATTTATATTTATTTTCTTCACGATATTGGAAAATTTCATGGTATCAAATACATTTTGGTGATAAAATTGTAATGTATATCTTTAACATTGTAAAACGACTCTGTTTTAATCAAAAAAATTTGACCATTTAATCTCAGGGATTAAATCTCAAGTATTAGGCCAGTTATGAACACAAGTATTAGGCCCAGTTATGAACACAAGTATTAGGCCCAGTTATGAACACAAGTATTAGGCCCAGTTATGAACACAAGTATTAGGCCCAGTTATGAACACAAGTATTAGGCCTTGTTATGAACATAAGTATTAGGTTCAGATGTTTCCTAAGATGACATGGTCAAATTTATTTAGGTTAAAAAATTTGACCATGAAATCTCAGGAAACATATGAGCATATGAAAAATAGTTATGAACACAAGTATTAGGCTTACAGCATTGAAAATATTTTTTATGGATTTTTCTATAAAATGCAATATGATTATTATTAATGTCACCTTTGTAATAAACAATTAAGTATCTTGTAAAATTAAGGAATATATAAATTTTATGATTTTTTACGCAGTATAATAAAATCATTGGTATTAAGAACATCCTGGAAATTACAATAATTTAATGCTAATATTCTTAAATTATAATAATTCAAAAATATTAGTGGCAAACAGAAACGAAATCATTCAAAGCAAAATGAAAAAGACAAGACTAAACATTCACTTCATAATTAGTTTTAATCGGCAAGAACGATTTAAATTTTTTAAAATCTTAATTAATTAATATAATTTTAAATTAATAATTGCAATATTTGCAAACGATCTCTTTTGGATTTTAAGACCATTGCCTTTCTTACGCCAACATTAAAAATTTTCTTTTAATTAATATTGCTAAAATAATAAAAAGCATATTTGTAAAATATGGGTTTAAAAAGTTCATTGAATAATTTTTTTAAATATTTATTTTATTATGATTTTATTATATTAATGGGAGATATATTTCAAAGATATTATGTCCTAAATTTCCTATTAATTCATAAACTACTTTATTCTTTTAGTGAATCGATTAATTGTTCTCTTCATTAAACGGAAGGCAAATAATAAATGTAATCAACATAGAATCAACGAAATAACAACACAGTAAATGTCAAATATTCCCTGAAGTAAATTTTAAAACATTTAATATTTGCCAATTTGTAAAAAAAAAAGTTTAAAAAAATAAATGAGAAAAGTTTTTAAATCCTATTAAAATTCCAAGAACCTTGTACTCTTTCAATTTAAGGTAAATAATAAATAAAACTATTTATATTGATGGTAAAATGATGGTTCTTTGTAAATATCTATTTTGAGTGAATCCACAAGCTCTAGGGAAATAAATAAGATAAAAAAAAGCTTGCTTGAAAGTAAAATCACGGAAAGAGAAGTTCTACATAATACATAGCTTTCGGTTTTGAAATAAATCAGGAATTGTGTTTTATTCGAGTGAAAATAAAAGTTTCCATAGTTAGTTGAGTTCTAAATTTTGATAAAAAGGAAACCATAAATACTAATTCGCAAAATAATGTAGTTACACATCAAATGAGAATACAATTTCTACGAAAACATTTTTTTGAAACCTTTGTTGCATAGCAATATCACTTTAAACTCTAAAAATTTCTCGACATTTTTAAATCACATAGAGAAATGAGTTTTCTATCGATAAAAAAGACAGATTTAATAAATTCCACTTTAATCCAATGGAAAAAATATTTTTAATACGATTAATAGCATAATTTTTTTCTATGCTTTCAAAAATGTTCATCATTTTCCTATGTTAGCTAGCTTATTGAAGAATAACATTGAAATTTTGCTAATCATTTACAAATATAAGTTATATTCATGCGTTTTTATATATACATACAAATAAATTTTAATATATTAACAGAAAAACTACCCCCTCATTTAAGTTAAAAGAAAAAAGATTATATATATATATATATATATATATATATATATATATATATATATATATATATATATATATATATATATATATATATATATATATATATATATATATACATATATACATTGTACATGAAAGATAAGGAATATACTTAATGTTTAATCTCTAAAAGATAATCTCTTCATTAATAAACAAAATTTGATTAATGGGTGTTGCTGAATTTTACTATGATTATTTAAATAATCTATTTTCATGCAAGAGCAAACCGTGTCTTAAATTCGTTAAATGTATTCAGTTGTTATTTCTACAGCGTTCCGACAGGAAATCGCGTGTTAGGAGAAAATTGTTTCTTCCGAAAAATATTCCTCATTAATTTCAGCAGGTCATAAATTAAAACAGAAAACACTTTAACAAAATAGAAATATTTGTATATTAAAATGATTGTATGTACAATCTAATCTTACCAAAAATTTAATAAATTATATTGATACTTATGTTTTTCAAATAAAAAACATTGATTTATCAACCATCAAATTGATGAATCCTTCTATTTTAAAAAAAGTTATTTGGATTATGCTTCAGTATTTCCAAACGAACCTATTTCAAAATAATCTCATTTCAGTTAACTCTAAAGTACTTGAAACAATAATTTGCTATTTTATGAGAGCAAAAAATAGCAAATTATTGTTTCAATTACTTTAAAACTAACTAAAAAAACTATTACATATTTGTGGTTTTTAATTTTGGAAATGATAGAGTATGATTTATACTTATGACATTTTATGGCCCAGCTGCCGTATAATCCATCTTTAAAAATTCTGAATTCTTTTGGCGATGAAGAAATACTGCCAAGATGACGTATCCTGACGTGCGCGATTACGTAAATACTAAGGATACCAAAATAGAATTTTCTGCATAATTCTTATAAGTCTCCATATGAATGACGTTATAAAAACGAGTTTGCCAGATACATAAGAAAATCCGCCAAAAAATCGCCAATCTCTGAATTTGGCATCATGGATTATACGGCAACTTTGCCCATTTTATATATACATTGAATTTTCATTGCTTTCTTGATCACATTTTCTATATATTGATTTTTAAAATCTTCAAATACGAATACATTTTTATGTAACTCTATTGTACAAAATTTTATATGATAAATGAATTTATGAAGAACTTTAAAATAAATTTTATAATTAGTGGTATTGCGAATAATAAAAAATCTTAAATAACAAGGGAATATTTAAAAAGGTGTTATTTCTGAAACCATAATTTACTCATTGGATATCTGTAACTTAATATCTGACGTAATGTATTATTTCCATGTGATTTTTTGTTAAAGACATAATATATACATACATCCCATTCATCTTTCACGTAAATTCGAAACAATAAAAATTGAACATTCATACGTAGAACTGATGTCGTTGTTAAACTGAATTAGGCTATCCAACATTTATTGAAATCCGACCAACTTGTCTAGTGGTCAGAGTGCCTGTTTTGCGGATAGGGAGGTCCTGGGTTCGAATCCTGGTTCGGGCATGGATGTTTCTTACCTTCTCTGTTCTCTCTGTCCTTTCTTCTATGTTGTTGTATGAATGTGGCATGCCCTATAAACGGATTTGTGGTAGTATGGCGCGGGTAACGCTATTCACCTCCGTGACTTGGTTCACAGGTGCCCGGTAACGACAAAAGAGTAGCAGTCTCTGGCCTTATTGTGGAATAGGGTTTAACCCTCTTGTGCCCGCCATTGGAAAAAAAAACTTTTATTGAAATTTAGAATCAAAGCAGCGTAAATATATTTTCATTTGAAAATAATGTTCACAATTAAAATATTTACTAAAAAAATAAAGTAATAACACTTTTTGCATAGTAAGATTCTATTATGATTTCACATTTTAACTATTGAAAAAGTAATCAGTAGTAATATAATTTTATAGAATTTCCCTTGCTTTGGTTCTTATTTTTTTTATATATATTTTTTTACATATTTCTTTAGAAATTCAAATTTGTAATATTTTCTTTTTCAATCAATGAAATTCCTATGAAAATAAATATAAAAATGTGATAAGCATTGAATTTCAATCAAAAAATAAAATTTATAATTTATTATTATCAGAAGGTTGCGAACCAACTAAAGATTTGTTATGTTCTCTAAAGGTGGTAGAGGTACGTACATTGCGTGGTCGCAATGTCCTCCAAGTGAAATGATACCTCTTAAGGTGACAGGACAAATTTAGAGCTCTTTTGATAGATCTCTGTTTCTAAAATACGAATAACCACTCACTTTCGGAGTCACGTTGGAACGGCCACAGGATGTCTAACTGAAAGGTGTTATCACTTTCGCCGCTATTAATGATGGAAATAGAAAATCCTTGCAGTTAAATATTGAAAAAATTATAGTGCCTTAAAAATAGTATCATTTTCTCTTTAAAATCACTTTTCCTACTTAGTGACATTCACGAAACAGAAGTTTTTCATTAAATATATGGGAAATAAAGTTGAAATTGCTAACAAAAATGTTAAATCCAAATAAAATGCACTATTTTATTTCGATTCTTTTAATATTATTCTAATTTGAATATTTATATGTGACTTTATTTCTTTTGAGTAGCAAGAAAGACAATCAAATAAAATCTAAATGAGGCTCTTATTGAATAGTGCTTTTTACAAATATTTTTACTTCTTAATCAATATTTTTTCGATTATTTCATAATTTGAAAAAAGCATCATTGTATCTATAAATTCAATATATATATCGTAATAGCTAAGTCAAAGAATGTATGTATAAAAATCATTGCATAGTGACTTTTCTCATTTGAAAAATATACAGTTGAATAAATAAATTTTGCTATAAATTTATGGAACTTTTATGGTAATACAATTCCAAAAAAGTATTTTAAATTATGTATATATATATATATATATATATATATACATATATATATATATATATATATATATATATATATATATATATATATATATATATATATATATATATATATATATATATATATATATAAATTTCGTGTCACGATGTATGTTCTCGATATACTCCGAAACTACTGAACGGATTTTGATAAAATTTTGTAACCATTTCTAATATGGTCCAACTTAAAAGAAAGAATAGTTTTTATCTCTTAATTATTGATCTCAATATTTATTATACGACATTAGTGTTTATTTATTGGTTAGTTTTGTGAATTCTTAATAGATGGCGGTTTAGCATCTAAGTTGCACAGGTATTCGGCAGATGGCGACGTGTTCATTTTTCTAAATTATATTATGTTCCAGAGAAAATTAACGTGCGCGCGAAAGCGTGTGGTTGAATATAGAATTTACATATATTTTCATGATGTATAATCATACTGTAACAATTTTTCGTGAATCCTTTTTATAATTATACTTTGTATTGTGTTATTATTGTGCAGTGTTCAATTTGAATATTTTTAATATTATAAATAGTAAAATAAAATTTTATTTATTACTGTTTTTCTCTACTAATTTTCATACCATGTCGATAACATGTAAGTATTTCATGATAGCCTTTTATTTTTTTTATTTTATAATTTGATAATTGGCTCTATAATCGTGCTATTTTGGCAGCAAGAAACGTTGATGTGAATGAAATTAACTTCCATATACAACAGATGTTGCCCGGTGATTTGATGTCTTTTAAATCAATTGACACAGTTATTGATGAAAACGAAGCCGTAAACTTTCCAACAGAATTTTTGAATTCTCTGGATTTGCCAGGAATGCCACCACACAATCTTCAGTTGAAAATTGGTTCAGCAATTATTCTTCTACGTAATTTAAACCCACCTCAATTATGTAACGGTACACGCTTAGTCATAAAAAAGTGACCGAAAATATTCTCGAAGCAACAATTTTAACGGGAAAATTTAAAGGAGATATCGTGCTGTTGCCACGTATTCCACTGATAGCGTCAGAATCTCCAATACCGTTTAAAAGGCTCCAATTTCCGATTTGTTTAGCTTTTGCGATGACCATAAATAAATCTATAGGCAAAACAATGTCTATTTGCGGTTTGGATTTGAAAATCACATGTTTCTCACATGGACAGCTATATGTTGCCTGCTCACGTGTAGGAAAAACATCAAATCTCTTCGTGTTAGGGGAAGATAGGTTAACCAGGAATGTTGTACACAAAGTAGTACTTTAGATAATTTTTAGTTTTAATAATTTAAAATTAAAAAAATGATAGTTCGATGTCAATGTTATCTACCTCATTTATAACAATTTATTTTTAGAAGTTTTTAATTTAGATAGTATATTTTATAACTAAGTCACTGATTACAAACTATAATTTAATATAAGACGAATAAAATGTAAATTCAGAAAGTTTATGTTAGTTTGTGCTTAATTTCAAAATTTCGATACTTTACCTATTACTTTTAAATTTTTGCGAAATGTTTTATTTTTAATCTCATATGAATGAACCTAGTTTAAATTTTCTTAGAAAATATTAATTTGATTGTACCCAAGAATTACTAAAAAATTGATTCATTGTATTTTAAAAACTCAGCCACTGCAACGCGTGGCTGGGTCAGCTTGTATATATATATATATATATATATATATATATATATATATATATATATATGTACATATTTACTCTAGCAAATAAAACTGATGAATGCTTATAAAAAACTTGGAAAAATATTATGTTTAATATAAATAACTGCAATTATTTTCTAAAATTATAGTTAATTTAATGATTCGCCAAAACGAAAATGTTTTCCAAAGACTCACATTTAAATAAAAAATAAAAAAATGAAATTCCGTTTTCTAAATATGTAAAAAATAGTGAAACATGTAAATTGCAAATGAAGTTGATAATATTGTTGTAATTTAATAACATTTGGTTATACTGTTATATTTTAAAGTTGATCATATTCTTAAATTTTTTGAAAAATTCTTTAACTTTTAATTTATTTGTCTTTGAGCATGTAAATAATTACTGTAATGAAATATATTAAATATGCTAGATTTTTATGCGTTTTTAATTATATCATTCAATAAGAACAAAATTTTTGTCATCAAGATTTAGCACAAAATTACATGAGAAATAAAGTAGAAGCATTCGATATCGATAAAGTAACAATTAAATGCCTTAAAGATTTGGGAACAGGAATGAGTTGACTTCGAATAATGGGAAATTTTTTATCAATCTAAGCGTAAAAGTAATTTTAAATAAAATAAATCATAGAAAAGTATTTATTGGATTAAAGATTATTACCTTAAAAACTCATGAATACGAAAAGAAAATGCCGGCGCCATTTTAATAAATTGCAATTTTTTATTCGTTAATTAATCAATATTTTATTTATTTATTTATTATTTTGCATATCTTAATATTTGTATAAGCTTGCATTGTAATATGTTGTTGTTGCTTATGACACTTGGGCAAGCCAAGCTCGCTATGCCTTTGGCTGTGCGAATTAAGTCAATAGAGAGCGTCTTTCGTTTGGATCAGAGCACCACGAAGGTGAAAGTACGACTTTGCTCGTATTAAGGTGCCTCGTCATTTTGAACCACGGTCAGGTGACGAGGCCACACCTGAGCTGGCACCCTCCTCTCCACATCCACGCCACACCAGCGGAAGGACTTTGGACGTCACATATTAACGTGGACACGTCCCCAACCCACGGAGTTCCAGCAACCGAGTGAAGGAGAGTACACCATGGTCACACCCTATTTCCTAATTAATTATTTTCCTATTTTAATTTTTTTTATAATTTTCATTCACGTACATATACATATGTATAAATCTAGAGCGTTCCAAATAAATTAAATGGAATTTTTTTCTATTTCCTCATTAGTTGAAATTCCATATTAGTGATTACTATTACACGCAAGGAAAAAAGCAAAATGATAAAGCAACGCAGTTGTTACAAAACAATCACATGATAATGAATTTGGGTTATTTTTAGCTTTCATTTGCTACCTAATTATTTTCTAAATTGAAAAATGACTATATATTGATAAGGAAAATTTAAATATTGTATTAAATTTCCAATAAATTTGCGCATTCAGTTCTAAAGTGTTATAAAATAAAGAGCCATTTCTATTGTTGTAAAAATAACATTTTTTTATAAATAGGTATTTTAAGCGTGATTAAAAATTCCATGAATTTCAATAAAATTTTAAAAACAACTTCTTAAGAAAAGAGAAACAACGAATATTTTATTTTTATGGACAGCTTCAGGTTTTGAAATAAAAGTAATATTTTACTGAAGAAAGATAATAGTAAAGATTGAAGTAATTCATATATTTTGACGGAAGTGGATCATAAGTATTAATTAAAAAAGAAATAGATTCTGATAATATATTTTTAAAAATTCCTAATTCATGACAGTATTACTTGAAATACTTATTTTTAAATATTTTCAAAGTATGTAAATAAATTGATTTACTCCTGATATTCCCAATAGATGTAAAAATAAACTAAATATTTTAGTTGCAGACAATGTGCTTTTAAATGAGCATATTTTAACATCTATCGGAAAAGAAAAACAACTTTAGTACAATGTATGAATATTTTAAAGGTAACATTGTCAGTTATTTAGTTTTAACAACAATTAAATTATTTACGAAATTCTCTTTATCTCACCTCTTTCATTACAAATATTCCAACTGCATTAGCAAAGTTAGTGATAATAACTTACCGCATAGTTAAATAGTTTTTGATAATATTCTAAGGAACTATTTCCTTTCTAAAGTAAAACTAGAAAACTATTGATTTTATTTTGAACGGATAATAATAAATTAATTATTGTTCAATTACACTGAAACTATTCCTTCCTAATAATTGATAAATGGGAATTATTGTACTTTAATTATTTTGATAATTGATTCTTTTACACGAAAGAGAAATATATAAAATCTTTAAAACACATTGTAAATTTTCTCTTGAAATTCTGTGTGTGCAAGAAGTTATGGCTGCTGAAATTTAATTATAATTAATTTTTACAACTCATAAATTAAAATAAAAATTAATGTAATAATATAGAATTTTTAATACGATTATGAAATATTAGTCATGAAAGAATTCTAATAAAATATGAAGTTTTAAATTTCCTGTGTGTATAAAATAACATAGATTTTTAGACTCCATTTGTTAGGTAATTAATCAATATCTTTGGAAATTTATTTCTCTATTTTTTCTTATCTTATGAGAGCCATAATATCGAAAATCAACAGTGATTATCTTGTTTTAAAGCTTACTAAAGATAATTCTATAACAATGATTTTGAATTGCAATAACGTGAAACGGAGGAATTATACTCTTTTATATTCTTAAAAACGTACTGAATTTACATTGCTTCTACTAATGTTTTGTCAACAAATTATTGGTTTTTTTTTTAAATAAAATCATCAAAACACAATACATTGCCTGTATAACTCTTATATATGCTTTTACAGTACACACTCTAAAATTCTTTGAATGCTTTGAATATTGTTTATTATAAAAATTATAAAAAATATTTATTATATATTGCATTTAATAAATATATATAGTTTTAAATGTCATATACGTGTCGTTATTACTGTTGTTTCTGATCCCATTTGTTGTAGCATTGCCCCATAAGACCCCCAATTCTCACAAATCGCAAAGAAACCCTCTTTTATAAATTTCAGACACAAATAATAGTGTTGGTGAGCAGCCTGGTCGACATCTCATTTACAACAGCTGAGAGATATCTTACGTTTGACATCAAGTTTAAAGCCATGAATATGGGCACTAGAAAACCAAGAGTGTATAGCCTTGTCAACCTCCAGAACCCTTGATTCAATGGAGTCAAGAGGACAACCATCAGAGTACCAATCAGGAACAGAAGGAATGCTCCAGATAGCTCGGACACCTCTTTTTTTGAATAGAAGGCAATTCAGTGTTGATGAGGGCCGTATCGGTTGGAGGACTAGCAACGCCCCTTTTAGCCAGGACATCCGCTCTCTCATTTCCATGGATACCGTCATGAGAGGTGATCCATTGCAAATGTATGCAGTGGCTGCGAGAAAGTTGCAAGAGCAGATGAACAATGGAAACCACACCATATCACCAACATGAGACCACGGGTCCAAATACTAGATAGCCCTTCGACTGTGCGTGACAATTCACATATCCCCAAATAAATTATCATTCCGAATGGCATGCAAACCCACTTCAACAGTTAGCAGCTCAGAGCGAAAATTTATCAATGGTCAGGGTATCTAAAAGACATTTCCTCTTCTAGATCCCCGGGACAGCAGATGAAGATCATGGTAAGGAGGACAGATTCTGTTGGTTGAGGCCAGATGCACCTTAGGGTAGACGACTGACTTTGCACTGTTGCCTGTTAATGTAAGCTGGGCAGATCATATATGTATTGCAAGCAAACAAAATCATCAGTTTTATTTAACATTTTTAGCAAATTTAGCGTATATATTTATATTTATTCGAAAAAATCAATTTACTTTTGCTTTGAAGCAGTTATGTTTTTACAATATTTATTTATTTTATCTAATTTACAGTTTTTAAATACAGCGTTTAACAAAAATAATGAATTTAAAATTTTTAAAATGATGCAAAATAAAATAAAGATATCAATTATATTCAGACAACAATCCATAACGACAATGAGATTCACATTCTTTCCATTAACACATAATCAAAAAACTATAGAATATTTTTTTAAAGTTAACATAAAAACATACATTTTTATGTAGCTCTACTATAATAAAATGCTAAATATTGTTGATTTTACAAGGGATTTTATAATATATCTTTGTGTGAAAAATAAAAATATTTATCAAAATATGTTATTCCTTGAGCCGTTATTTCTTTATTCGGTATTAACAGTTTTATAGCTTACATAATATATCATTTCAATATGATTTAAATCTTGTGGCATAACGTATTTATCATTTTCAGAACTTGCATAAATTCTCAACCATGAAAAATGTCCCATTCATGTATAAAATAGATGTAGCATTGGATTAGAATGAAATTTTTGAGCTATTTATAAAAAATTTTGTTTTTATCTTAAATTTAGAAGAGAGCAAAATATATATTACGTAATTACTGCCTTTATATTTTTGTTTAATGTAATATATATTTGTATTAAAGAAATAAATATTCATATTAAATACTAAAACTTAGATTAAAATACTTACTAATAAAATAAAGTAAAAATGCCTTTTTTGCATGATATAATTCTGTATAGATTTTGCCGTGTTTGTTCCTTCTGAAATGTAATCAGCAGTAATATTATTTTGTTGACTTTTCATTATTTTAGAATCTAGATATTTGTTTTGAAATTTATTTACATACTATCTTAAGGTAATCTAATATAAAAACAGTTTCATATAAATTAACGAAGTTCGGCACAGATGCCGTATAATCCAGGATACCAAATTCTAAATTTTTTTGGCTATGAAGAAATATTGCTAAAATGATGCATCGTGACGTGTGTAATGGCGTTAATACTAGGGTTGCCAAAATAGAATTTTTTACTTAATTTTTACAGGTCTCCATATTTATGATTAAATAAAAGCCAAGTTACCAGATACATAAGTAAATACGCCAAAAAAATAATCAAACTCATAATTTGGCATCCTGGATTATACGGCATCTGTGCCCGATGTTCAACTATAAAACGAATATCATTAATTATTTTACTTTAATAATGTAAAAATAGGGTCATATCTTTTTTTTAAATTATTTCCCCAATCTAATGACGTTCATGAAATCAAAAATTCAATCAAAATGAGACATAAGAATAAAAAACAAAATAAACCTGCAAATATCAAATGAAAATAAAATGTTCTATTTCATTTCAAATATTTCGACGACATAATTCCATTTCCATTTTATATATATCATTTTATATATTTCGTTTGAATAGCATTCTTTCTTTTTTTTAATTTTCATTTCTTTTTTTAAATTATTTCCCCAATCTAATGACATTCATGAAATCAAAAATTCAATCAAGATAAGGCTTATATAAGAATGAAAAACAAAATAAACTTGCAAATGTGTGAAATGAAAATAAAATGTTCGATTTCATTTCAAATATTTCGACGACAATATTCCATTTCCATTTTATATATATCACTTTATTATATTTCGTTTGAATAGCAAAAAAGTTACCAAATGAAATCTAAATAACATTTTCGAAAAATTAAACCTCTTTTAAAGTGTGTGTCTTATTCTATCTGGTTAGCCAACACGCTAAGCCAGGTCCATGAGATCTTGATTAAATTAAAAGTTCAAAACAAAAAGAGGATTTCGAAACAAGTTTTGAGCCCTAAGCAAAAACCCTGATACCCCGGGGTAAAATGCGTGATGTTGCATTTCTTGCACATGGAGATCTTCTTTCCTTGGTCAAATTTTAAAATATTTCAAGTGCCCATTTATCAGTCTTGATAATGTTGTCTGCTCCACACGACTACCCTTAAAAGTGATAGAATCTACTGGTTGTCTATAAAAATAGCACTTCTGTCTGCTCATTATTTTGCAAATTCATCTTGTAACCTTTTCTTCAGTTCTTAATTATGTCCTTTTGGGCTGGGGTGAACAAGCAATACTCGTAGACTTTGTAAGGTGCTGTTTTGACTTTGCTAGACTTATACGAAGGAGGGTGATACCTGTTAAACTGCTAAATGATCAGGTGCCTTCCTTGGTCTCTCCTCGTCCTTGTAACCATAGCAATCATGAAATGGGGGAGACCACCAAGATGAAGTAATAGCAAACTTAACTTTTAAGCAAACAATTTAGGGAGTTAGATGTTAAAGTCCTCAAAGTTCCCTCCTTTGTCAAGGAATCAACGGCCTCATTTCCAATAAAATCAAAGTGTGAAAGGATCCATTGTAGATATACGTTATGGCAACAGAAGATCCTTTGCAGAAGAGCAAGAATAGAGGTCTATATTCTGTCACCAATACTTGACCAGTCTTGGCGGTGTTGGATAGAACTACAACAGTGTTCCAGATATCTTTACTGTCTGTGCAGAGATCAGCAATCTTAAGACCCTCTTCAATTGTTATTAGTTCTAGAACAGAAAACAGTACAATAGTCTGGATTTTGAATTTTGATGGTAAATCTACTAAAAGGTGTTTTAATAAATATACCACAATTACCATGTACATATCTGCTGCCGTCTGTGTAAATCATAAAGGCATTAAAGGGAATGTCAGGGAGTTTTTCCAGAGCAATTTGCCAAAGGCGATACTGTAAGTTTGTTTTCTTGATTAAAGAAAACTTACGTTATGGCAACAGATTTATGATAATTAATTTATTATATTACCATAATATATTTTTATGGTAATATAAATATGGAAATATTTTTTAATTAAATCCATAAATATTTTCTCTGCACTAACAATTAAACATGAGAAATCTTTTAAGCATTTTGGTAAAGTATTGTGTTTAACAAATAGCGAGAGAGAATTTATAAATCCGAATCCATCCGAGAGGGAATATATTTCCGAAAATTAATGATATTGTTAATTCAATACTTCCGAATTTAAAATATTTTCTGAAGATTTACAGCTAAATAAATTATAAAGTTCTAAGCGATCGTTATCTAAATATGCAAATATATAACAACTATTTACGGTGCAAATGAATGTCAAGTTGTCTATCTAGTTTATGTTTAGTTGTAATTTAAAATCCGTCAGGTTTTAAATTTTTAAAAACATTCAGAATTGTTTGGGTTTACTTACTACCGAATTCTTAAATGGATTGTAATGAAAAGTATTATATTGTCCAAAATTTATGAGCTTCTAATCGTGACCTTCAAAATGGAACTGAATTGTGATTTCGAGTTACTAAGAAACTTTTCATCAAATTGAATGCAAGGTTTTCAGTTGGTGACATAAAGATCATTGTTTTCAAAATGCGGGAATAAAAAGAAAAAATAGTACTACTTAAATATTTTTTAATAAACTGCAATTTTTACTCAACACCAAGAAGATGTTGCCAGAAAGTGACGAAACTCAGCGAACAGAGAATGAATATGTATTTAAGCGTGATTAAAAAACGAAGAATAAATGATCTGTATTTCGATGTCGGGTAGGTTGTAGGATCACCGTGGACGACCATACACGATATAGATGAGAATACTGATGTCATCCTGGGGAATCAATTCTATGTAAATCCTTTACCAAAATGCATCTTCTAAAGGAAGCAGTGGCAAGGTCTGCAAATGGCATCCTAAAATATCCCAAACGTGTTCAATTGGTGAGAGATCTAGTGAGCATGATGGCCAGGTGTAAGGAGCTAAAAGGCGAGCATCAGTATAGCGCATGCGCGCAAGATTCTGCCGCTCTCCTCCTTTCCGATTATATATTTTTTGTTTACTTGAGTAGAGTGTTTTCAGAGAGACAACGCACTGGAGTGGCGCTTGTGGCGGTGTCCGCCAAAGACATTGTCATGTTTATTAAGTTGAAAGTTATATTAAAATTTATGTAAATAATAAAAATTATGTATACTTAAAATTTATCCTCATCAGTAAAATAAATTAATATAAATTTAAATTGTATTCAATTGCCTTGCCACCTCGGTACGCTACACAGGGAAGCAGCTGTACACCTTGCAGAGTATGTTGGCTGGTGTGGGCTATGCGCGATCGGTCGTTATCTTGCTGATTAAGGGCATTGGGCACCCTTTGAAGGTGGGGAAGTGCCACAGGTCGCAGCACATGACCCACGTAACGTTGAGCTGTCATAGTGCCGTGAGTACGAACTAGACGTGACCTGGAATCGTACGCATTGGCGTCCTAAGCCATGATGCCACGTTTTCACGAGGTGGGGCTATTCACAATTCATGAAGGAGTGTACTTGTTTCCACGTCGACTCTACACTCGCATAAGGCCACTGTCACTGAAAGAACAGAAGCATGACTCATTTGAGAAGACGATCTTGTATCGCTTGTTCGTCCACATCTCTCTAATCCAGCACCGTTACAGACATTGGCGTCTGTGCTGTGGGGTCAATAGAAATCCTCGTAATGGAGTCCATGAACGCAGGACACTAACAACCCATGGACGGCAAATGGTTCTGCTAAAGATGGTAGCATCCAGGATATCTTGTACATGCTGCAGAATTTCGGTAGACGTACTTTGCGACAAGAGCAAACTTACAAGGATTATTATCTAAACAGCAATAATGGCGCGAATGTTGCCCACTCTGCCAGTCCCTCGCCTTATACCTTATCCTACGTGTGCTGGAAAGCTGTGCATTTCATATATATCATTCATATCACTTGCATAACTTAGGAAGGTGCACTTTTTCTGTAATTTGCATAATTTTCTGGCCACTTCTCATTGATGTTGAATTTTCAGTGTCGGGCAGTGTATTATAAAAACAGTGCAGTGTTTAGCTTAAAATTTCATGTAAGCATTATTGTTTACTTTTTATATATTTAAAAAATAAAAATTAAATCTAAATTTATTTAGTTAAAACAATAGTTTCTGATTTAAATATTTACCACTTTTCTTTATATGCACATGATGGCATTTGAGAAATTTCAAATACTATACATATTGAATTTTACATTATTTAATGAATTGTATGCTTATTTGAGGAAATTACATGTTAATTTTTGGTATCACAAGCAAGGAAGTTTTTTAAAATATTCAATAACCATGAAAGAAGCATATAGTAATCGATTTGGATTATTTTTGATTTCCAATTATTATTTAAGTATAAGTATTTTTAATGAAAAATAAATTTAAAATATACGTCAATTAGGGAGACTTATAAAGCAACTAAAATTCCAAGCAACTTATGAGCATTCAATCCATATAACTTGAAAATAATGTGTCATTGTTTATTATTAAAACAAAAATTGCTATCTGCCTATTTCTGAAATTGTTTTAAGTGCGTTTAAAAACTTTGGAGGTGTAAGTGAAACAAAAAAAGGAGAATGTCTTAAAAATTAAATTAACAGTGGAAAATTTTCCTTATAGCAATGTGTTTCGTTAGAGATAAATAATATTTTCATGTACGAAGTAATTTTTATATTATGTCAAAAGTGGATCACAAACTCTAATTGTTAAGAGTATAAAAAGCAGCACAAAAGAAAGAGTATAAAAAAGACTATAGTCACAAAATATGGTGATACAATTTTTGAAAATATATTTTAGAAATTTTTCGATGCACAACATTGTTACTTTAACTACATAATAATATTTATCATTTTCGAAGTACATAAATTAAATTATATTTAAAAATAAAAATAAATTATAGCCGTTTTTAAATAAGAAAAAGATTATGTATTTTTAAATAGACTTACATGGATATTTCAAAATCTATCAGAAAAACAAAGCACTTTTACTGCAATTTAGAAATTATTGAAAAAATATATTTACAGAGTATTTAAAAAAATTCTCTTTATCCACCTCTGTATTTACAAATATTTCAACTAAATTTGTATATTCTTATAAACATTTACATACATCATAATTAAAACCATTTTTATAATATTCTAAGGGAATTATCCCCCTTTTAAAGTAAAAATAAAAAGTCATCGATTTTATTGAGGAGTAGAGTAATAAATTAATTAATTTTAAATCATACTGAAATTATTCCATCCTTCATAACTTGAAATTGATTAATGAGAGTTAATGCACCTTGTTATGATAATTTTGTTAACTGTCATAGAAGAACAAGAAACTCGTTAAATCTCTAAAACGTTATTTCTCTCGAGAAATTATATGCAAGAGTGAAGCTATGTCTGCTAAAAATTAATTATAATTAACTGTGCAATTAACAAATTAACGTAAAAATTTACGCAATAATACAAAAGATGTTAAAATCCCCAACTGTTAATCGTTTGAGAATTCCAGCAAAATAGGATGGTTTAATTTTTCTAAGTATATATGAAATAACATTGATTTCTTTTAACTATCAATTGTTTTTTAATTGATTATTCTACCTCTTTTGAAAGGAAATATATTTCTCTTTATTTTATGATGGAAAAAGTCTAACAAACTTAAGAAATTTACTGTATAATGTCGAATATAGTATATTCGTCGCATTCAAGGAGTTTTAAATATTGTATACTTATTAAATATATACAAAATGTTCGTTAATTATTCAAAATTTTAGCTTAAATATTTATTTAGAAAATTCAATTTATTTTTATTCTAAGGCAATTTTCTTTCAATTCTTTCAATATTTATTTATTTTATCTCATTTACAGCTATTAAATATTTAACACAAAAGAAATAATTTTTATTTCGTTCTAAATTCAAAATGTAATCGATTTCACTTTCCCTTTTACTTTTTACACGTTTTTGTGTAACCACGCATTTTCTGGAAGTATATTTCTTGAATCAATTTTCTTTTAATTGTAAAAATCTAAATTACATTCTTTATTGTATTCATTTTTGTTCACAATATCACAAATGTTTCAATAATAATTATCAGAAGTATATATATTACTTAATATGATCAGCTAATATGTGATTGTTGCATGTTTATATACTTATTTAAGCACGTATGATCCATTATTGGATGACAAATAAAATATTAAATTTTATTAAATTGAAAATAATACATTACATAGTATTTTGTTCTTCTAATGATTATAACTTATTGCAAGTAAATAATAGAACGATTAAACGTACACAAATGCTTTAATATGTTTAAAATTATAATAACAATTTATACAATTCTACTTTTATCAAAAATAATTAAAGTATAAGCCTTTGTCCAACATTTAAAAAATCTTTATAATCTAAAAAGTCTATATTTTAAAAGTTTTATAATTTAATGAGAATTTCCTGCTAAAGTATTTAAATGGCTCAATGGATCTGTAGCACGTTTGACAATTTATAATTTAATAGGTGTCTGAGAAGAAATGCTTTAATTCCAAGTACTTACCTGATCATAATAAGGAACCTAAGTAATTTTGTTTGAAATGGAAGGTTACTTATTTCACATATCTATCAAGTTGAATTTCCATAAAGTTAGTTTATAATTTATTTTAAAAACTAAGAATGGCTTAGATCTATTTTTATTCTTGACACATTACATTATTTCCTTGAATTTCTTCTTGTGAGACATAACTAAGAACTGCATGTGCTTTATCAGGGGGAGAGGAATACCTTAGAATATTTATATATGAAGCTAGAGAATAACTCAGATACACAAATGTTTGCGAAAAGACAGAAAAATGTCAAAAATTTTCGATAGAGGAAAAAGAAACTGGAGCTTAGCTATTTATTTGGTTTGAAGCCATTGATGCACTTTACTCAAATTATAACAGGTGTCAAAGAATGATTTCTAAGTAATTTTTTTACTTAGAAATCATTAAGTAAAAAATTACTTAGAAATCAAATAAAGAACTAATAATATTGTTGGCCATGAATTTTCTAAAAATAAAAAATTTCTTGCCTTTAAAAATTAAAGTGTTTGCTTCATTACTTTTAAGTAAATTTTAAAAAATACATTTTTTTGCTTGCCAATATAATTTTGTTAAATAAAATTTGATCATAAAATAAAAATAAAAATTTTGTTATAATGAAACATATGCATGATAGACTTAGGAATACAGTGAACTAATTTTAATAGGAATAATTAAAAATATCTTTTTTTATGTATTCATTTTATAAGAAAATTTTGTTATCTATATTGTAAGAGCCTTGCTATATAATCAACACAATAATAAATAAGAATAAACTTTAAATGGAAAACTTAAATAATCTAATAAAAGTGATTAAACAAAATTACAATGTATTGAAAATTATAATACGCATATTTAAAATTAAGATTTTATATCATTTACCGATTGCCAAGTTGTAAGTAAACAAAAAAAAGAATGAAAAATTATTCATCATCAGAAAATTATGGTTAAGTTATATTTTCTTCACTTAAGTGATATTTTTCATAGAAATTTTTCTTCGCGTCTGTCCTTATTAATATAAATAAAATAATATATCTAACGATGAATTTCTAGAATTTTTGGTACAGAAAGAAAGAATTTATTCCGATAGATAGAAATCTGTTCAGAAAATGGTTAAGTGTTAGCAAGAGTTATAAGTATATTCTTTAAGAAAAATTATTTTATTAATATAAATCAATATTACATAAACTTCGACAATGCATAACATTAGGTTTCGTAATAAAATAAGAACATTTATAGCTAATATAAAAACAGTCATCAATTTTTTTTATTGGAATTGTTTAAAAACAAGAAGCGAACTCACATAGCTGTAAAACTTAACATATCCCTCCCATGAAATGAGTTGATAGTTAAATGTTATGAATAGAAAATATACCATTTTTTGTGATAATAATTACAAAAATTTATAGATTAATATATTAGATATTTGTCAATATTTTTGGTCTCTCTGAATGTCAAAACCACATTACTACGGAAACCAGGGTATTATGTTCACTAAAAGTCAATATAGTTTTTGTAAGTCAATATAGTTTCTGTTAGATATTTGTCAATATTTTTGGTCTCTCTGAATGTAAAGCCACATTACTAGGGAAAGCAATGCATTATGTTCACTGAAAGTCAATATATAGATTCTGTAAGTTAAATAATGTCTTAATGTTCCCATTTCAATAATTTTTATCGTATACTTCTTTTTACTATATAATGCCAACATTTAGCCGAACATGCTCCAACAATTTGGCCTCTGGAAATCTAAGAAAAATTACATTTTTCGCTTTTGAATTTCAAAACATTTTACAGAAATTCTATGAAGTCACTACTAACTACCGGAATATATTTCTATATTTATAAAAAAACTGGTAGCTATTATTTTAATACTTAAGAAGTGTGCTTTATTACATCAGTTTCATTCTTACACTATTTTCACTATTTTGATAACCATAATTTTCCATTATTTCTCTCTCTCTCTCTCTCTTTCTCTCTCATAACTAAATGTATATTTGCATTTAAATATCCTCATGATGACAGATCTTTTACAATCTTCCAAAAATTTACCAGCGATTTATTAGAAAACCTATACTTTTTGACAATTACTGACATAAATAACTTCCTTATTGACAATTTCTTACTTTTCTTCAATTATTTTTATTTTTATTTGACTTATTATTTTGTATTTTGATATTTTATTCATTTGGTTGTTATTACTTTCGTAATACGTAACTCTTCATTATAATAATTACATTTTAATATTTACGAATCAATCTATAAATATATTTGAGGTGAATAATCCTATATATTTTTCGTTAAATTTAAAATCTGAAGAAACGTGTTAATTTACACATTTTTCTGTTCTTTCAACTGTTTTAATTTCACTAAAATGAATTAAATAATTTCTTTATTTTTAAACAATAAGGTAAGAATGAAAAACATTTCATTTCATGATGTCGACGGCCGTGGAAATTCTATAGGTAAAGTCTTCGCTTTCTCTTCTAGAATACCTTACAAGACTCTCTGGTATAGAAAAGTTTATGTAACATTAAACTCGTAACTTTGAAGACGAGAATAACGATTCGCGTATCGATTTCAATCCAAAATTACGAGGTACTATGTCTGAGAAAGCCTTAAGATATATCCCAGTCCATAGCCAATAACCCGATCTATAGCTCGCTCAAGCAAACAAGTACAAATCATGCGAACCTCGTGAAATTTAACTTAACTGTTGCATGTATTTTTAAAACAAGGGTTAATTGAGTTGCTTCGTTAATATAACATTGAGAAAAAACCTATAAAATTCTAACTGTAATCTAAAAATTGGACAGCGCTCTTTGGAGCATAAGGTCATGAGTTCGATCCCCGCCCTGTTGAACAACAAAAGATGCATGATGCGTTTCTACATTGTCCAGTTCTGTGTTTGGGTTCCGTGATTCAGGCTTTCTCCGTTGGGGTACGTGAATAAGGCCCATTATCAATAAAAATACTCCAGGAAGAGGCAATTTACAGGGTGGAGCTAAAATGATTACAACGGCCTTCGGCTGTCAGGCTGTTCACTACACAGTGTCAAAACGCATAATAAATATTTTAGATTGATTTTTCTCAATTTCAAATAAAAATATTTAAATGAAAATGAACTATTTACATTTTGTTTCATACGGAAAAAGTACGGTAAGTTGCTTTTTTTTTTTTTTTTTTTTTTTTTTTTTTTTAGTTATATACATAAGAGGTTACTAAATTTGAGAGACTTAAAATAAATTGAATACTATGAAATATGTATTTCATGATAAATATTTATAAACATCTTTCTTCCTGGAACCAGGGGGTATGCGTACCCCTCTGGGGCTTGAGCTAGCCACCAGGCACGTCGGCATGTGGTGGATCGCCGAACATCCTGTAGGAATGACAGGATAGCCTTGAATATAGAATAAGAGACGCGAACCAGCTCCCGTAAACCCTGGTGTTATGCGATCCGTGCCTAGGGCTAATTGGCACCGCGGTATTGGTGTCTTAACGGAGCCTCTAGCTGCCTGGCGAACTTCTAGAGTAAATTGCCTTGCCCAGTAACTCAGGCAATGCTGGGTGGACTGTCATATTACCTGTGCTTATTAACTGTTATTATATGGCTGAAAAGACATTAAAAATAACAAACATTTCTGCTTTTGCAGGAGAAACTTCTGAAGTAGACCTTTCTGAAAAAGACAAGGGAACTCAGAGACAATCTAATGAAGGGGTAGCAATGAAACCTTCACAGGAGGTAGAAATGACCTCCAAACCATATTCTTCTGGTGAGAGTCAGGAAGCTATCTCTAGCATGACTGACTCTCTGACCAGAATCAAGCTTAAAAAGAGAATATCTGGTGCCCAGAAAAAGAAGCTGGTGAAGGAGCGCAAAATCGCTGAGGGGACTTGGGTTGAAAAACCCAAGGCAACCAAAGGCGAGAAGCGTCCTGCCAACCGGATGAACCAGGGCAAGGTCGGAAAGGCTGCCAAGAGAGAAGGACCTTAGGGATTTACTTACAGGGCGGCTCTCACGGCGATCAAGATGGCCGTGCTCTTAGAAGGTCATCCGAAAAAACGGTTAACAGAGAAACAGGCCTATGACCTGGAACTCTTGTTAACCAGGAAAATAGGAAGGAATGAGGAGGGTTTTGCCCCAACCTTCCTATCCTGTAAACTTGGGAACGGGGCTCTTATTATCAACTGTGCAGATCTGGAGAGCTCAAAGTGGCTGGAACAGAATGTCAATGATATAAGCCCTTGGCAGGAACATAAACTCTTGGTGGGTGAGGCAAGGAAACTTGTCAGAACTACCAAGATAATTGCAAAACTGCCAAAAATCTGTAGTGAACTGGAACCTAAAGAGCTCCTGAGAAAAATCGAGGCTCAGAACGGTGGGGTCACTCCAATGGAGTGGAACGTTCTTAACATTAAGAACGACCCACCTGGGCGGACCATCGTTCTTAGTGTGCCTGAATTAGATGCTGCCACACTTCGTGTAAGGGGATATAGGTTTCATATTGGACTTTACCAAGTGCAGGCTAAAGTACTTGACAAACCTGCTCCTGCTGATGGGGGTGAAGGTAGTTCAAGCCAACCTCCACCACAGTAGAAGTGGTACTACTAACCTCAGTAAGAAGTTTCTTGCTGGGGATATACACCTGGCCCTGATTCAGGAACCCTGGTTGGTTAGGGGGAGAATCAGTGGTCTCAAAGGAACTAAAGGTAAGCTTATCTATTGTACTAATGGTAACGCTAGAACTTGTATACTCTTACATAAAAACATTGAGGTTCTTCCCCTCTCTGAATTTATTCTTAGGGACCTGACAGCTGTGAAAGTCAGACTCAACATAGAGGGTAGGGACAGGGAAATTGTTTTTGGCTCTGGATACCTGCCCTATGAAGAGAAGGCTCCACCTGACCATTCTCTGCACAAGCTCATGAACTTTTGCAGAGATAACAACTTACAGGTAGTCCTAGGACTAGACTGTAATGCTCATCATGTTGTCTGGTGAAGTACGGACACAAATAAAAGAGGTGAGTACCTTTTGGAATTTATTCTAAACTATGGGTTAGATATTCTAAATGAGGGCAACGAACCAACTTTTATTACTTCCAATCGATCTGAAGTAATTGACATTACTATAGCGACAACGCTGATTAGTAAAAATATCAAATACTGGAAAGTAGATGACAGACCTTCTGGTTCAGATCATCAAAACATCCATTTTGAAATTCACTCTAATGTGTGTCTGGATCGCATATTCAGAGACCCAGTTAGGATGGACTGGAAGAAATTCCAAGAAGAACTGACTGGGTTGATTGAGCTCGGGAACAGACCTATTAGAGACAACTACGATCTAGAAGTTACAGCAGATCTTCTGCAGAGAAGTATTCTAGATTCTTATCATAACAATTGCCCCATTCGCACTAGAAGAGCTAAACTCCAATGCCCTTGGTGGAATGACTCTCTAGCTGCCGAAAGAGCAAATGTTAGAAAACTTTTTAACAAAGCTAAGAAAAATGGTGAATGGGAGAACTATAAAATGGCCCTCACTATTTATAACAAACTTGTTAGAAAAAGCAAAATTAACTCCTGGAGGAAGTTCTGTGACGAGATAGATTCTATTTCTGAAGGAGCTAGACTCCAGAAACTCCTTAAAAGGGATGAACCTATTTTGGTTGGTACCCTAAAAGACGAGGAGGGTAATTTTGCTGCTTCCGGAAAAGGGGTTATGGAAATTATGACCAGGACCCACTTCCCGGGAGCTAGAGATATTTATAGCAACGAAGGGGAACATTGCATTGGCTCTTTGCAAAGAGTCAATAGCAATCAATGGACCATCGCTAAAAATATCATAAACTACAACATTGTTAAATGGGCAATTTTTGCCTTTAAACCTCTAAAATGCCCTGGGCCTGATGGAATTATGCCCATCATGATCCAGAAGGCAGAGAAGGTTGTCATACCAGTGCTAACTAGAATTTATAGAACTAGTTTGGCCCTGGGATATATACCAAAGACATGGCAAAAGACTAGGATTGTTTTCATTCCAAAACCTGGCAAGGACACTTATGACCAGGCCAAGTCATACAGACCAATCAGTCTTTCTTCATTCTTTCTTAAAATTATGGAGAAAATCATTGATCGGCATATTAGAGATTACTTGGGTAGAAATAGTCCCTTGCATGCTCTTCAATTTGCCTATCAACCCGGCAAATCTACTGAGACTGCTCTACATCAGCTAGTTTCCAAGATTGAAGCCACTCTGGATCAAAAGGATATTGCCTTGGCAACTTTCCTCGACATCCAGGGTGCTTTTGATAATACTTCCCATCCATCCATCCTCAATGC
This sequence comes from Latrodectus hesperus, assembly GCA_037975125.1. Taxonomy (NCBI): domain Eukaryota; kingdom Metazoa; phylum Arthropoda; class Arachnida; order Araneae; family Theridiidae; genus Latrodectus; species Latrodectus hesperus. The sequence continues at coordinate 33,026 of JAJQOW010000814.1, forward strand.
ACTTAGAGGGGCAGGGATTAATCAGACCCTGTGTACTTGGATTGAGGCCTTAATTTCGGATAGATATATACAAATGAACATCTTCGGTGAATCATTTGAAAAAAAGACTACTAGAGGTTGTCCTCAAGGAGGTGTTCTGTCACCATTACTTTGGAACCTAGTTGTAAATAGCCTTATAAAACATCTAAATGATAGGGGCTGTTATACGCAGGGATATGCTGATGACATTGTCATCCTTATCCTTGGTAAAGATTTTGACATAACTTGTCATCTCATGCAGGATGCTCTAAGTTATGTAGGTCAATCCTGATGGTTAATCCTCAGAAAACCTACCTTGTACCTTTTACACGCAAAAAGAAACGGAAAGGTTTTTTCATACCAAGACTTTTTGATGTTGAAATCAATGTGGCTTCAGAGGTGAAGTATCTGGGCATCTATTTAGACCAGAAACTCACCTGGAATAAGCACATTGATGATAGGATCAACCGAGCAAAGAAAAGCATTATGATTTGCAGGCGAATGCTTGGTAAAAACTGGGGTTTACATCCAAAACTGATGTTATGGATGTACACAGCTTTTGTCAGGCCCATTTTCACATATGCCTGTGTGATCTGGTGGCGTAAGGTGGAACAGAAGACTGTGATTGACAGACTGGGGGGTCTACAAAGACTAGCCTGTCTCTGCATCACAGGAGCAATTTCCACCACGCCAACCAGAGCATTGGAGGTTGTGTTGGATCTGACTCCCTTGGACATCTTCATCTGCAGCGTTGCAAGAGTGAATGCATACAGAATGAAGCTGCAAAACCACTGGTATGACCAGCCTGTTGCCAAAGGGCACAAGGGCATCACCAGGAAAATTCAAGACCCTACTTTCATGATGCCATCTGACATCATGGAAAAAACATACATGTTTGATAGGACATTTGATATAGTTTTTCCAACTAGAGACGAATGGGATAACAACATGTTTGAAACTAAAACAGGAGATCTAATCTGGTACACAGATGGATCACTGAAGAACAGCCTCTCAGGACTGGGAGTTTGTGGCGTGTCACCAAGAATCAGCTTGTCTGTAAGCCTTGGGCGATACGCTTCGGTCTTCCAGGCAGAAGTTTTGGCCATCAACCACTGTCTGCGACTGAATATGAAGAAGGGCTACTACGGTAAGCGGATTCTCATTTTCAGTGACAGTCAAGCCGCTTTAAAAGCGCTTAATTCCTTCGAAATCATATCTAAAATGATTCTGGAATGTAGAAACCTTCTTACAGAACTGGCAACTAGAAACAGGGTGATCCTTGTATGGGTGCCAGGGCACAAAGGTATCGAAGGTAATGAAAGGGCTGATGAGCTTGCTAAACAAGGATTGTCTTTTGTTCCCATTGGTCCAGAACCTTTTTGTGGGATCAATTTGAAGACCGCAAAAACCAATGTTCTTAGATGGGAAAAACGGAAGATGTATGAAGCTTGGCTCAAATCTCCTGGTCAAACCCATGCTAAAAGTTACTAACAATGATTACATTTTAGTTAATCATATTGGTCATTTTAGTTTAATCTGATATCCCCCAATATAAATTACATATTTTCCGTTGTAAAACAGGAACAAAAATAACAGTCATTGGTTAATATATAAGAGCAATATTTTTTATATAGACTCTAACATCTAACTTTCTCCTGGTCAAACCCACGCTAAAAGTATGATCTGTAGATCATCAGCGAGGATTTCCTATGAAATTCTAAGATGCTCTAGGCAGAAGATACGTTTAATCGTAGGCTTCATAACTGGGCACTACTACTTCAGAAAACATCTCCATAAAATGGGACTGTTTCAGCAAGACCCTATCTTCAGGAAATGTCATATGCAAGAGGAAACGGCCAAGCATATCATTTATGAATGCGAGGCTCTAGCCCTCCCTATATTAACCTCTTTAGGCATCATCCATACTAGAGAGTTACACCTAGACTCCATTAAAGGGTTATCAGACTTTATTAATAAAGTGGGTGACCCGAGCAACTGGAACTAAGAAACATTGGGTTTGGAGTTAACAGTACAAAATGCTGATAAAAGCAGAGGTGCTCAATGACATACAAACCCAACTCTAAGAAGAAGAAGAAACATCTTTCTTTTACATTTAAAATATGTGAGAAATGAATCATGTAAACGCGCGTGCGATTTATAAAATCAAAATTTAGCAGCGGTTTAAAATTAAAGTAATGAATTACTGGATAATTAAAATTAACAGTTATCAGTTGTTAATTACAAATTAATAGCTAATTTTTATATACTAATATAAATTGTTAGTTGATAAAATATAAATAATTAATCATCAGATCATCTTTATTACTAATAAACATTTCTTGAATGTTATCATTAAAAATTTTTTGCACTTTTAATTTTTTTTCAAAATATTTTCATCTTTTTACGAAACTCAAAAATGACACAAATATAAAGCAAATTATAATCCGAAAAATGAACTTTCACTGTTTCGCAACACATATTTTACTACAGATATATAATAATTTATTTTTCGATAAAATATATAGTTCACGAGTTTGATTTGAGCTCACTTTTATTGATCCGAAAGCATGACAATCAGAATCGAGCTTTCACAAACTGAGAATCAAACGTCAGACCAATAGAGGGGCAACGAGGCATTATTTTCGATTTTAACTGGTACTTTAATGAGTAACTATTTAATTGCAAGGATTATTTCTATTCTAAAGTAAAAGTTTGTATGGAAATATTCTAAGACAAAGTTGTAGCCAAAGTAACCAAAACATGTAGCCAAAGTTGGTGTCTCCAATGAAATATTTTCCAAATAAATCTCTTCTAAAAACTTGAATAATTACTGGGTAATGAATTGGTGCTGTATGAGAAGTTACATCAGATTTTTTGCAGGAAATATTTCAGTGATTATTTTGGCTAGCATCATATAAATTGACGAGGTCATATTGGAGAATGATAACATTATTTGACGTGATAAAAATAAAAGGCGTGATAAATAAAAAAATTGTAAGAAATTTCGAAATATTTTGGATGAAATATTACAGAATATACTTCTGTTTTTTTGTCTTTTCAAAATGTTTTCTCGCAGTATTTCAGTGAATATATCCATAATGCATATACTCAAAACTACTTATAAAGCACACTTTAAAAAATTTTTAACCATTTAAGTGATGAAAAAGAATGTTTATTATAATTTTTCTATTATTTTTCAAACAATAACTAACGAATAGCTTTAAATGATTGTTATTCAATAATTCTTATTTTTTAAAAAATAATTTCAGTATTAACTCATGAATAATTAGTCTAAATTTTTCTTTTTGAATATACTTTTTACTTATATTTTTTGACATTTTCTTTCATGAAAATCATTAATCATCAATCTCATAAGTAATTTAAATAAAACATATTCTATTGTCTATCGTAAAATAATTAATTATTCTTATCAAATTGTTGCACTTTTTTTCAAATTTTTTGTAAGTATTTTTAGGCATTCATGGAATTAAGAATTTCTTTCTTTTATATCCGATTTCATGGCAAAGAAATTTTTAGACATTAATTACAATGCATTTATTATTATTTATGTTGTTCTGCCTAATATTACAAGTAATACTTTATAACTTTATTACTTTATTACAATATTTTTTTTAAAGCAAAACACATATTTTCTTATAAAACTAAAACTTTCATCTTATATAATCAGCTATATTAACCTATGATATACTTTAATTTGGCTTTTAAAATATGTAACACTAATGGCAGAGTGACAATCAATCATGTTGATTAAGTTAACATACAGAATTAAGAGATAATCTCTCTTTTAACATACAATATTTTATAGAAACAATAGCTGACATCTTCTTTATAAGAAGTACTTTTTATCGATCTTCGATCATAATATCATAAATGCTTAAAAATATCACTTGCATACATATGCAGACATTATAACTTTGCTTTGTTTCTTTGAACCAAATTTTCTTGTTGAAATTTAAAATAGTATCATGTAACTTTTATGAAAAGAGCATTTTATATTTTGAAGAAGTTTTCCAAAATGCGAAAAATATTTATGTTATAATTAATGATGATATACTTTGCCTTTCTAATTAGTATCTATTATCTGATAAGTATATATTTAATAAATGAATTATTGCTTTTTTTCATATTTTACATAAATATTTCTTTAATATTTCAATATCTATATCACAGCGAAATATTAAATTAACATTTATATAAAATATTTATGTGTTAAATAAGATATTATTTAACAATATATAGTAAAACAAATATATAGTAAAAGCAAGAATTTCATAGTAAAATAATCATGTATCTGGGAAGAAATTTTTCCTTAAATTAAGTTTGGTAAGAATCCCAAAAAATGTAAAAGATATATTTAGTGAAGTATAAAACAAACCTAGAAAATCCAATATTTTAGCTTTTCTGGATATATAGTAATTGTACTTATACAGTTTGAAACTAACCTTATATTTTATAAAATTATAAAATAAATTGCTTTCTAAAACTCATGTTTTCCGATTTTCAAAGAAATATAAAAATTTAAAATATAAATAAGGAAACGAAATTTATTAGTTTCAGAAATATTTGGCTTAAGCAATGATAAAATATTTGGTTTCTAGTTCTTTTCTTCCTGTATTTAAACCTTGAAAGCATCTTTTGATCATTCTAAATATATTTTCAAACAATATTAACTGAGATAAAAAAAATATTAAATCGAAAGTTCTTTTTTCTCTCTTTTTTGGAATATATATATTCGATAGAACTCTAATAATGATAAATAATTGTAATATCTTAGTTGAATCGTTTTAGTCGTTGTAATATTTTAGTTGAATATAGGATGAAACTCTTGTGTGTGCACACAAGAGTTTCATCCTATATTTTTTATTAAGAAGAATTATTTATTATTAGTAACCTTACTAAGTATAGAAATAATTAATTAGTTTTTTTAAATAGTCTCTAGCTAGTCCTCTAGAAACCTAATTATTAGAAATAACTGTTGTTTCCAATAGTACTAAAGAATTTCATCTGTACATATTGTACTGTTAATGTTATAAAGATGTACTGGTGACTTGCAAATTTTTGCATCTTTTCTTTAATGCTGTAACTTATTATTGTTGTATATCTAAAGTTGAAGCAGGTATTCGTTTAAATTTTGTGAAAACACTTGTTGTTTTATGGATACAAAGAACACTCTGGATTCAATAAGTGTTTTTTGAATAGATATTAAATGAAAGCGTGAGGAAAATGAAAGCTTTTTCATGGTGAAATAATAGATAAAAGTCACTATTAAACTAATGATTATATTAATAAATTAAACTCGAGATAGTTTTAGATATATTTTAAGAATAAAATTTGCAAATTTTATTTTAAAAATATATCTAAAACTATCTTAATTTTCAAAAACTATCTTAAAACTTAATATTCAGTTTTATGTATCTCATATCGCAAATGATTGTGTTTGCGTGAAAGGAAATTATCTCTTTAAAATCATTCTTTTCCAAATTTGTTCAATATTAATGGAAACTTTAATTTCCTTTAAAAAGAAAGAGGATTGATAGTTCACAGTTTTTCTTTGGATTACATACCACGGTGTCATGCGGCATTTCAGGAAGTGAATAATATAAGCTGGAATTAAGCAAAATGTTATGAAATTATTTCGTATACTAATAATTATAATATTTTGAATAATAACTAAAATATTTTAATGAATGCATTTCCATTAAGTTAGAAAATATATTTCAATACTATGGTACATGGTGTGATTTGCGATCCATCGAGTCAAAAAAATATGCTCTGGAATATTCGCTGAAAGTAAACGAATCTGTTCTTAACTATGACCTATTATGAATTTCACAGGCTTTTCTCAGTCAAATGGGGTGATCATTTCCAAAAATATGTGGTTTTCTTCATCAGTAGAATTAAGTAAATTTAATAATCGCTTCTTTTTTATTATAAAAGTAGCCAGCCACAGTTCTTTCTCCACCACTTTTGAGTTCAGTAATTAAAGTTACTGTGCTCAACGATTATTTTTTGAGCAGCAACATTCAACTCATTTTAAATCTGCAATTTAAAGTGAGTTCTGAGCCATTATTAGCTTCTTCACCTGAGTTAAAAATCTAATCTATTCATGAAGTTGAAAAAAAATTTAAATGCAAGTAAACAATATTTTCAGTCATTTTATTTGCTAAAAATATAGTTCAAATTACAATAACCAGTTAGTGTTGAGCAGTTACCATTAGTATGAAGGTTTAGAGAAAATTTCCTTCACCTCCAGATCATTGTCAAAATTGAGGGAGTGGATCCTCTGGTGGTGCCATCTATCGGAGGAGTTTAGAGTGAAGTCGTACTTTCACCTTCGCAGTGCTCTAGTTAAACGAAAGATGTTCCCTATTCACTTAAATTCACATAGCCAACGGCACAGCAAGCTTGACTTGTCCATGTCTTATAAGTAACAACAACAACAACTATAACCAATTAAAAAAATCATCAGCACTTCGTTCTATGAATCAGTTAGAGAAGAATTTTATCGTATTCACACAGTTGCTTCGTTGTCTCTCAACTTCACAGATATTATATTTGATTCTTCGAATTTGTATTGTGCTTGAAACTATTTTAAATCATTTTATTAATTTTTCTAACTTTATTTTATTCTCTAAAAATTGTCATGTTCACTTCCTTCACTAATTACTCTCACTTATGAATTTATTTTTTTAAATTTGTTTCAGTTTTTAAATCACTTACGCATAACAACATCGTGTGTTTGTTTTAATATTTCGTTAGGAAACATATTTTTGTCTTAAAAAATAACTCTTAGAAACAATTCTCTTTATTAAGAGAAAATAAAAATTTTAATAAATAAATTAATACAAGAATGTGAGAGTGTGTGTGTGTGTGTGTTCTAAACAAAATAAGGCAAATGTGTACAAATAATCAATTATAAATGTAAAATACCACAAAGTAGAAAGATAACAAATCATGAAAATATTATTTAAAATAAGTAAAATTAACTACATAGTTAATTTTAAAATAATGTTAAAGTGTGGATACGCAAAGTACAAAGATATCATGTAGAGAATATGAAGTAAAACAAAATACCAACCAAATTAATTTTTAGATTAGGATATATATAACACTACTGGCCATTAAAATTGCTACACCAGGAAAGCGGCACACCACACACGTGAAATTTGCATGACAGGTAGAACTTGCTGTGTTATGCAAATGATTACATTTTCAGCGCATTCATACAAAGCAGGCGACAGTAACGACATCTACAATGTGTATAAAACCAGAGATTTGACAGCAGTTTTCTCATACTCAATTTCCGTTTCAACGTTGTTTTCGGCAAAGAAAGTTGTTGTAATGCCTCGTGTAAGAAGAAGAAATGCCTATCAGCACGTGTCTGACTTTGATCGAGGAAGGATTATAGCCTACCGGGATTGCGGTTTATCGTACCGCAATATTGCTGCTCGCTTCGGTCGTATATATATATATATATATATCGTATATATATATATATATATATATATATATATATATATATATATATATATATATATATATATATATATATATATATATATATATATATATATATATATATATATATATATATATATATATATATATATATATATATATATATATATATATATATATATATATATATATATATATATATATATATATATATATATATATATATATATATATATATATATATATATATATATATATATATATATATATATATATATATATATATATATATATATATATATATATATATATATATATATATATACATACAGGGTGATCATAATTAAACTGCAAATTTAAAAATGCTGTAAAAAAAGAATCATTGGTCAGAAAGACCTGAAATTTCATCAGAATGTACTTCAAACAGGGGAATCTTTTTGACGTGAAAAAAAATTAGGAAAAAAGTGGCCTATAGATGGCGCTGCACAGGTGGTTATATGCAAATTAACGTCTTGTATAAAATGCTGAGTAGCTTGAATTCTCGTTAATTGTCGATGGTGATGCAACACCATTTCGGAAATGACCGTATTATCAGCCGACATTTTCCAACTCCCTGGCCGCCACGATCACCGGACATCACTCCCTGTGATTTTTGGCTCTGGAGATTTCTGAAAAATGTTGTGTACAGTGCTCCACTAGACACCTTAGTGGATTTGAAATGCCGCTTACTCAGCACGTTAACAACATCAGCACTGATACACTCCAAGCTACTGTGGAAAATACCGTTTTACGTTTACACCTCCTAACAGAAAATGGTGCACACCATACTGAAAATTTCTTAAAGAAGACTAAGGACAGTTAAAAACCGAATTATAGTTGGCTTTTTCTACGGTTTTTGGCCGTAGGGCAATTAAAAACCGATTTTTCCTATTCGATGTGGCACCACCTTGTAGCTCTGAATAGGCTTTACACCAAGAGTGCCACAACATCTGCCTGACTTACAATAGCACAAGTGGTTTAACGTTCAGCTTACAACCACAATTGATTATCGTTCATGTCAGAATTCATGTAATTAACCTACAGCCGCCTGTGCAGCGCCATCTATTGGCCACTTTTTTCCTAATTTTTTTTTCACGCCAAACAAAATCCCCCTGCTTGAAGTACATTCTGGTGAAATTTCAGATCTTTCTGACCAGTGGTTCTTTTTTTACAGCGTTTTTAAATTTGCAGTTTAATTATGATCACCCTGTATATATATATATATATATATATATATATATATATATATATATATATATATATATATATATATATATATATATATATATATATATATATATATATATATATATATATATATATATATATATATATATATATATATATAGATAGATAGATAGATAGATAGATAGATAGATATAGATATATACTTTAATTTAATATTTTCAGAAAGTTCATTAAATAATTTTCATGTTTTTAAATTTGTGAATATTTATTAACACAGTAAACCACAATGATATTTATAAGAAATTGCTTAGAATATCTAAATTATATACAATGTAACAAAAACAGGGTTCAGTTAATAAATATATGTAGTTTTTTGTTATGAATGTAATAAAAATTAACATGCGAATATTATTTCGCTGATTTCTTTAATTTTTTATTTTAAAATAAATTCTTAACGGTTTATTTGATAAAAGTTTAAAAAATATATAATTTCTTTAAAACACAATTTCCTTTATAAACAGTTAATTAAAAGTATTTACTTTTAAATTGAGAATTTAAAATAAGGATTCGAATGCTTATCCACTTAAATTGGTACAAATACATTGAAATTCTCTTATGAATTAAAAATGTAACGTTGATTTTATAAGGGTAGTACTTCTTTTATCTAAAACATTTTAAATATAAATGCTTTTCCAGAGAAACCAAGTTTCCGTAAAGCATTAAAATCAGCTTGTTAAGAGATGCAACCATTAATGCTATTTGTTTGATTTCTTTGCCTCAGGTGTACAGCATATTCAGGTGAAAGAGAGTGTATAATTCTAATTTAGTAGTTTTAAATGACCATCAGAAAGAAGTTTAAGAGCATATTTCGATTGGTACTTATATTATTAATAGGAAATTTTGAAGCAAACGCCCTAAGTTAAAGCACCGTGCCACATCTAGCATATTGAAATATTAATTTGATTACACAAAAGAGTAGAAAGTTTTCCTTTGTATCTCTTTCACAGGTTCATTTATTGTTTTGAAAAGAGATTCAAAAATACAATGTATTTGTCGCAAAAACTACTTTATAACAAAATGCAATTCAGCATTGATAATTTAGGGGATCCTTTTTTTTCTTTTCATAACTCAACATTTTCAAATAAAAAAATTAATTTACTAAACATTTTTCGTTAGGTTCTTTTATAAATCGTTTTTCTATTCCCCAACAGTCAAAAGTATCACATAAAAAATATTTTTTAACAAATCTCATAACTAAATAAATTTTTGGAAGAAAATTTATAGATTTACGTTTTTAGTTGAAAACGCATTTGACAAAATAATTTTACCACTCTCGCTATAAGGTTTACTTATTATTAAAAATAGAATTATTTTTATTGTGTAAAGTTCCAAATTAATATTTTACATCTATCTTAGTCATTTGTAACATTTCTCAATTGGCAGACAAAAAACTGACAATTTATTGTTATTTTTCGTTATCATTAGCAAGAAACATTAAGTCCATTGCAAAAGCAAAAATTATACGTGATGCAGGAAAACTCTGTAAGCAATGTTATAATTTCAATTATTAAAGCACTTTAAAAAATTAGATACCAATAAATGCAATACAAATAAAAGCAAATTGAAATTTCAACAATTCTGAATTTACTCAATTACATTTACCTTTTTCTCTATATCATATGAAACTTTAGTCCTTCTCAAAATGTTTTCAATCAAATTATAAGCTATATCAATCAATATATGTCCCTTTAAAATATTCCCTGTAAGAAGCTGGGCACAGATGTCGTATAATCCAGGGTGCAAAATTCTTGAGTTTGGCGAAGTTTTGGCGGAATTTCTAAAGTATGTGGCAACCTAGTTTTTATTACGTCAGTGATATAGAGAAGTATAAGAATAACGCAGATTCTATTTTGGCATCCCTATTATTTACGTCATCGCGCACATCGCCATACCTCATCTCGGCAACATTTCTTCATTGATAAAAATATTCAGAATTTAGCATCCTGGATGATAAGGCGTCTGTGGCAAAAATTTTAAATAACAAGCTTGCAAAGAATGGATTGAAAATGAGATCATAATCAGGACTCATAAGAAATATATTTCTCTTCCTAACAATGACAAATATCATACAAAAATAATATATGACATTAGTAATAATATCAAACTTTCCAGCTTTGTTCACGAGATCAGGCTATGTATTTTAAGGAAATTAAGATTTATGCATCATTTATATAATTTTATGGAAATTTTAAAAAATTAACTCCATGAAGACACTCTAACAATGCTTTATGATCAATCATTTCAACATATGTGATGTTGATAAAATTTTACAGAACGAAACTTTTTACTCAGCTGAATCAACCTAGGTATTTATCTAAAAAATGCAAGGCAATATAATGTTTTCACGTCCTAATTGCATTTCAGATCTACCCCTTTTAATGTAAAATTTTTCGGTTCTTACTGGATTTCAGTTTAAATAAAATAATTCAAAAATGTAAACGCAAGTAAAAGAAGTGGTGTCAACAGTTTACTTCCAAGTCGGCTGAATACTACCAAGAAGGAAATGAATTCGACTATGAATGCATTTCTTTTATAAGTTAAAATACGAAAAACAGTTAATTTTCATAAGTATTCATCCTATGAAAAGAAAATATAAATTATCTTTTTTACTTATATTGAAAAAAATCTGAGTCTTACTCTAAAAAAACATTTTACAAATTTTTGAAAAATAATATATGTTGTTGTTGTTGTTACTTATGACACTTTGACAAGCCAAGATCGCTATGCCATTGGCTATATGAATTTAAGTCAATAGAGAGCGTCTTTCGTTTTAATCAGAGCACCAAGAAAGGTGAAAGTACGTCTTTGCTCTTTAAATCCAACGATAGGTGGCACCACCAGAGAATCCATACCCTCAATTTTGGCATTGATCTGAAGGGGGAGGAAATTTTTTCAGACCATTGCACCCATGGTAACTGCTCAGTGACCGATCACATGACTTTAGATTCCGCAGATTTAATGAGCACGTACATCGCATGTACTCGATGGGTCTTTGGCGGCATTGGGAATTGAACCCCGTCCTTCCGGATGGAAGACCGATGCCCTAAAATAATATTTTATTTTACAAAAATTTTTATAATAATGCAATAAAATATTAACTTGTAACTATGTGTCTTCGACTTGGGCTTAATGATCTGTATTGAAAATCTCTAAGCTGGGATTTTTTTTAATTAGGTAAATTAACAGTTAATTTTAATTTCGTTTTTAACTAACCAGAAATACTACTTTTTAACAGATATTAACATTATAAATTCAACTGTAAATTCAATGAAAGAAACTGTAATTTGAACGCAAGTAATATTTGCATTAAATTTAACTCTCATCTCTATAAACACATGATCTGTTATATTATTTTATGTAAAAAAAAAGGAAATAGAAAATATGATACTTACAAATTATTGAATATTTAAACACTGTAGAATCAAAAAATATATATATTTCTTATAGAAAAAATGAGTTAAATTCATTGTACACTGCAATAAATACACGTTTTAAGTGCTTCATAATAAGAATAGTATATCTCAAGTAACATAATTTGCTCGTATGGATAGTCTGAAAAGGTATCGGTTGCTTGGAAACAGTACACAAGCGATTCATTGTAATAATGGAAACCATTGGAATTTTTCAAACTTCGAAATCAAATTTCTAAACAATAGAAGTAAGGGAAACTCTAACTATAACATATGAAACACTCTTATTATGAGAGCCTTTAAAATGATATTAAAACTTGAATTGATTCGGAATATTTCTATAATTCTAATTTGCATGTTTATGAACGAGAGAAAATCATTTTCAACAGGAAGCCACCTTGAAGTTTATCAAAAAATAAATTCCCATTTAACAAATAAAGCAACATTCATTGGCTTTATATAGATATTTCTAAAATTCCTCAAGTAAATAGGGAAATTTATATATCGAGGGAACTTGTAATTTTAAGAGATTTGATAACCAAGTCCTTACAAGATGTCATACATTTTGTGGTCGATGAGTTTTTTTATTAAATTAAACTTCAGTTTTTGCGCTGTTAGAAGAGAAACTCCAATGAAATTGTCGAAGATTCTAATCCTTCATTAAATACTACTTTATATTTCATAATAATTTGAAAAATATTTTCTTATAGTAATTTATATGCTTGTTTTTTCTATATAGCATTTTTAAGCGATTTTTTCTCTAAACAAAATGTTACGAAATAAGTATTTTTTTCTCGTCTTGTAATACTTGTCCAAAAACTTTTTTAGTTATAAATTAAATTGAAGAGCTGCATTTTGAAAAGCTGAAAATTTTAGTTTAGTTGCATAAAACAGAAATTCCGTTATAAAAATGAAATATAATGCGGCATTTGCAAAAATTTAGGTACATAAAATATTTTTGAAAAAAATTGAATTTTGATGTTTCTTTTGCTCTTGGGATTTTTTATCATAAAAAATTTAAAAATTTCATATAATAATTATTTTACATATAGTTTCTAATATTGTAATAAACTACAGTACTCTTAATCTGTTTTATAGACAAAATCAAGATTTTTTACATTTTTAGGATAAATTCATATGTTAGGTTCTTTACAAGGTAAAAATGGAAGTTGTGTCTTATATTATTTTATCGAAAAGTTTATAGTATAGCATTTAAAATAATTACATCAGTAATGACAAATTAACAATTTAAAACATAATTTACTCTGATCTATCATAACGATTGTTTATTTTAATACATTTTGCATCACAGGAAACTCAGAAAATAAAAATATCAAATCTTTCTTTTGTTTTCCTAAATAAAACTGCTTATGAACAAATAAGAAGTTTATTAAATTTTAACTATGTCTGCATACACAAATTTCTGATAAAATTTGTCTAATGTTGATAAAATTATTCTAAATTTGATAAATATTACATAAATTTTTTTGTTTTAATCCTGAATGAGCTTCAATAATAGACATTATGAAGGGTATTAGGGAATTCAAAATAAAATATTTAAGCGTTTGAAATGAACAAAAAAATCAATACAATTCATTATTTCAAATTAAATAAATTTATTTAGATTTGTTCAAAGTCTTCCCTATAATTTCTTTATTCTATTCATTTTATATGATTGCTTTATAATTGCATTTATTTTTTATTTCGGATATTATATGTTTGTATATAAAGGAAATCTTATAGTATTTTCTAATTTTTATAATAATATAAAGTTCTAATACTGCAAGTATTTAAATACAGTTACTTATCATGACTTTGTTTGACTCAAAGAAGGATTGGCCTAAACGTACAAAGAATTTCTTATTAATACTGAAAAAATATTAAATTCCTCAACCGATGGTATTTTATGAATTAAGTTTCAGCACTGTTAAATTTTTTTAAGTGACCAAACTTCCTTTAAACCCACTGTGTTTCATGTATCTCTAGCAAAATTTTCTTTGTTGTTACTTACGACACTTGGACATGCCGAGCTCGCATTGCCATTGGCTATGCGAATTCGAGTCAGTAGGATGCTTCTTTCGTTAAACCAGAGCACCACGAAGGTGAAAATACGACTTTGCTCTAAACTCCACCGATAGATGGCACCACTAGGTAATCTACTTCTACGCTTATGACTTTGAGATTTGTCTTTATTTTTATGGAGAAAAACGCAATAAAATTTGAAGTAAACCTAAAATAACAAACTTCGCCAAACTGCCATAATGATTTTATCCTTCGCCGTCGATAAATAATTACTTAAGTATATTTTTCAGAAAGACAATAAAGTTCTTTCTTCTTTTCGAAACAGTAATCCACTTGGTAAAGTTGTTTACTAGGATTTTTGGAGAATAATTCACAAACAAATATTAGGATGCTAATTTTAATTTATTTGTTGAAGCACCATAAAACGAAACACATATTCGAAACCAAGAGTAGTTTGAAAAGGCAATAGATACACTTGTATGAGACCGGGGTTTCTAATATCTGCAATTTCCATATAAAACTGGTTTAAAATTTCCAAGCTATTAAATAACCATTAATTTTGAGATTGATGCCTCCAGTATTAGAATAATTATTCAAAAGAGGGTTAATGTGGCTAAATAATTAATAACTATTTTTAATAAGACTGACGTTGCCAACAACATCTAATTATATAAAATGTAGCTTAATAAAGTTAAATAGGATTTTGTACTCAACACATACATCAATCTGTCTCCGTGTTCTCTGTTGCCTTTTTCAATACTATCCTCCTTTCCTTTTTTGAGTAACAAAGAGAGTGCAGGAAGAAGCGAGGGCGAATTGGATTTCAAGGCACTTTCGATTTTTAGAATTTACCCTTTCCAAGGAATCATGCAGACATGGTCGCCGAGGGATATTGCTACTACATTCGAAAAAACAAATAAATCTAAACAAACAGAAAAAGAAAGGTGACATATTATAGGTTTGAGCTCTTTTTTACGTTCATTTCCCCAATGAAACAATAGCAATAAGAATTATGAAAACTTAATCATGTTGTTGTTGTTACTTATGACACTTGGACAAGCCAAGCTCGCTATGTGCCTTGGCAAAGCGAATTTAAGTCAATAGCGAATTTTAGTCTTTCGTTTTCATCAGAGCACCATGAAGGTGAAAGTACGTTCTTGCTCTTTTTTAAGTCCTTCGATAGATGGTACCCTCAGAGAATCCACTCCCTCAATTTTGACATTGATCTGAAGGGGAGGAAATTTTCTCCGGACATTGCACCCATGGTAACTGCTCAACGACTGACCACAGGACTTTCGATTCCTCAGATTTAACGAGCCCGTATATCGCATGTACTCGGTGCAGTTTTGGCGGCATTTTGAATCAAACCCCGCCCTACGGGACGGAAAGCCGATGCCCTAACCATTAGGAATTTTCTTATTAAACAATGCATATAAATAAGGCATTGTTCTAAAATTACTTTAAGAAATGAATCCTCTCTTTGAGTCTTTCAAGAGAAAATATACAAGGACATATATAATTAGATTCGTAAAGACCTAATATGTAACCCAAATTATTTTAGTTAGTTCTTAAAATGTTGGTATTTGTAAAAAAATTATTTTTAAATTCACTTGTTTCAAACTATATTCTATTTTCTTCAAGTAAAGAAAGTTCTCGAACAAATTTAAATGGATGATGATGATGTCTTGTCCATAGAGTACGTGCAAAAACCCTAAATGCCCCCGAAACTTTCGAGGACACTCCTGGTGATCTCTACAGCTTTATCGG
Organism: Latrodectus hesperus; assembly: GCA_037975125.1. Lineage (NCBI taxonomy): Eukaryota > Metazoa > Arthropoda > Arachnida > Araneae > Theridiidae > Latrodectus > Latrodectus hesperus. Next base: position 49,009 of record JAJQOW010000814.1, read on the forward strand.
TAAAAAGAAGCTCCACAGGATCCTCTATGCTGATGTTAAAAAGCTTGGCCAGCATTGCTGGATAGCTGAAGGTGTGTTGTGGAGACAGTTGGGCGTTATCCGGGCACTGAGGACAAATCCTGGTGTAATTCCTTTGTCCATCTGTAGAAATTCTCACTCCTTTCAAGTGTTTTGTTCTAAGTCTGGTTTTTTCGCTGTTTACTTCTGGAATTTAAAGTTTTTTAACTTGCTGGCAAATTAATTTTCGGCTGGCAACTGCATTGGCTTCAATGAGGGTCAAGCATTTGGATGGCTGAGAATTACTGATCTTTTTAGCGAGCTCATCGGCTATTTTGTTGCCAGGGATATCAACGTTCGCCGGTATCCATTGTAAGATGCAGGATCTTGGGATACCAATGATTTTGTGGATATTTAAACTGATATTACTATCTTATAAACATCGTGTTTCTATTATACTCGTATTACCAATTAATACCGTACGTGCGAGACTGTGCCAAAACTATTAACCAGAGAATATTGTAAAAATATTTAGAATATAGGCTTTCATATCAGCTACCAACATCAGTAGAAATTATCGTGAAATTTTTTAACAAAACCTCGATTTCCAACTTCATTGATGGAACTGAATATGATATCAATGATAATAACTTCAAACAGCAATACGGATCGCTTAATGAGACTGAGATGCTGATAGTGATGAGATGGGGAAAAATGATTATGTCTTTGATTATTTGTGACAAAGATAACATTTCTGCTATTTTCTATAAGTCTTTGATAATTTGCAAGAACAACTGAAGGATCATGTAATGGTATCAATTTCAACTAACAAAATGGGTCTGTATCAAGATTATTAATTGCTTATAATATATATGTTCTAAAGAGAAAACATTGTTTATAAATAACACTATGATATTTCAAATCAAAATTTTGGGGGAAAATTACGTTTATATTCATGCAAATACAATCATAGACAATTTATTCACTAAATGATATTGTAAAAGTTTCTCATAGATTAGTTCAAGACTGACAAATTTATTAAAAAGTTCTTCATGCTGTACGTTCAAACTCTCGAAATATTTTTCTCATATATTCCCAAATATATGACCCATGCATATTTAATTATTTGCTTAAATTCAGATAAATCTTTTCGTTCAGCACTTTCACATCATAGAAGTATAAAAAGATGTAAAATAAGCCAAAAATATAATATTTTAAGTGCTAAAAAATCATTTATCCTTCAATATTTTCTTCTTTTCAAATACTATAAAATAGTTTTTGCATGTAACGTCTTGCTTTTAAAATAATGAAATTTTCATACGTCTATATTGAAAACTTCTTGCGTTTTATAAATTTTTATCTTTGGTGACATGTGAACATTGATATTAAAATGGTTTCTCGATGGGTAAATTCATATTATCCAATTGATAAATTCAAATTCCTATTATCCATTTGACAAATTCAAATTCATATTATCCATTTGACAAATATTCACTCAACACATTATTTATCAAGCATTTTAAAGCCTCTCCTCCACAATTTGGTTTGTGTATAATGCTTTAATTTATAGAAACAGTAGTAAGTTATTTTGAGAATTACAAATGACTTCAACGCGAGAAGAACTCGCCTTCAGTATGTCAAAAATAGACGAGTGTTTCCTATCATTTCCTGAAATATATACCAAGACAGAGAGATATAAACCAAGAATATTATGAAACCTTGAACGTAATTTATATCAATTTCCATTTCTTAGTAATGTGTCGGATTATAATTTTAAAATGAAAGGAAACAATTTTTCGAAAGATCCCTTCCAATCAACTTTATAACTGTTTTCGTGGTTTGAAGCGTATAAGTTGTACTAAGTTCAAATGTTCCTTTCCAGGCTTTTAAGGAAATTTTCTTAAACATGGGTTTAGAAAGTTACATAAAATCATTCATTTTATTTTCTTTTAAGAGAAGAGACAGTATACAGAAAATATCCACATTTTGCAACGCATTTGTGACGTATCTGTTCATTTCCAATTGGTTTCAGCTCATCGTAGATTCCTCGAAATGAAGCTGCTAACATCTAAGCTAAGAAAGGTAATTACTGATGAAGAGAAGACATGCAATAAAATTACTAATGAAGAGAAGACATAGAGTAAAATTACAAAGAAAGAGAAGCCATGCAATAAAATTACTGATTAATATCATTAATTTATACCAATGTCTTATCTTCATCAGTAAAATTACTGATGAAGAGAACACATGCAGTAAAATTACTGATGAAGAGAACACATGCAGTAAAATTACTGATGAAAAGAAGACATTCAGTACAATTACTCATGAAGAGAACGCAAGCAGTAAAATTACTGATGAAGAGAAGATATGCAGTAAAAGTACTGAAGAAGAGAAGCCATGCAATAAAATTACTGATGAAGAGAAGACAAGCAGTAAAAGTACTGATGAAGAGAAGACGTGCAGTAAAATCATTGATGAAGAGAAGCCATGCAGAAAATATTACTGATGAAGAGAAGACGTGCAGTAAAATCACTGATGAAGAGATGCCATGCAGTAAAATTACTGATCAAGAGAAGACATCCAGTAAAATTACTGATGAGGAGAAGACATGCAGTAAAATTACTGATGAAGAAAAGACAAGCAGTAAAATTACTGATGAAGAGAAGATATGCAGTAAAAGTACTGAAGAAGAGAAGCCATGCAATAAAATTACTGATGAAGAGAAGACAAGCAGTAAAAGTACTGATGAAGAGAAGACGTGCAGTAAAATCATTGATGAAGAGAAGCCATGCAGAAAATATTACTGATGAAGAGAAGACGTGCAGTAAAATCACTGATGAAGAGAAGCCATGCAGTAAAATTACTGATCAAGAGAAGACATCCAGTAAAATTACTGATGAGGAGAAGACATGCAGTAAAATTACTGATGAAGAAAAGACAAGCAGTAAAATTACTGATGAAGAGAAGACATGCAGTAAAATTACTGATGAAGAGAAAACAAGCAGTAAAATTACTAATCCAGAGAAGACATGCAGTAATATTACTGATGAGGAAAAGATATGGAGCAAAGTTACAGATGAGGAGAAGACATGCCACTAGAACAAAGCAGATGGCCTTGTTTGATTCTGCCAGCTTACTGGCAGACTTAATTGGCCTTTCCTCGTTATGGGTTCAAATGCTATTCCTGATATTCCTAGAAGTGCAAGTGTGGGCTTTTTCTTTGCCTTTCTACAGACTATGATTGTTCGGCAGTTCTGCTGTTTGTATCGGCTTAAACTTTGGAATTCTCTCTTAAGTCCCTTGAGTAAACAAGATCACATTTTTAATTATCTAACCATCTTGATTCGATTTTTAATGCTCTATATTTATATTTTTAATATGTACTGTTCAGAAGTACTAGAAAGGACAGGGAAGTATTGGCGTCATTGCCAATTGTCTGGGCATTTACAATAAATAAATAAATTTTCTGTTAAGTTTTGAAAGAATTACTTTCACCAACAAATTCTCTAAAGCTTGTTTTCTATATAGTAGCATATTAATTGTAAAAAATACCATTGAAATTTTACACGCATCTTTTAATCAAGTATATATCATTCATAGTTAATGTGAAATACTAATCCAGAATGCAAATCATAGTTCTTAAGAGTTAAATATTTATGAAAAGATTTAAGAGTAATAATAATCACTCATTCGCCCTTCTGTATATGCTACTTTAACTTTACTCTTCTGTATAAATTTTTTCTACTGAAATCTAATTTAACTCCGAAAATTAAAAATCTTCATTGTTTGATCCTATTATGTAAAAACACTAAATTAAGAAGTTAAATACTTCCAATATTTTATTCCAAAAGCCCTTAAATTCCAAGTGTAGTAACTGTATAAGATAGTAAAATAAAATATTAAAATCATTTTAAAAGTAAAAAAAAAAGATTGGTAGTTTAAAAAGTATGATTATGATTTTTTTAATTATTAACTTTTCCTTCATTGCAGGTAAAAGGACAAACCAGCTAAGAGTAAAAAATATTATAAGAGTCTACTTATTTGATTAATTATCAGCCTTTCTTCACAGAATAAAGCACAAATTAGACAATTTAAATTAATTTTCTCACATTTGAGACTGTTATCGATTTTGAATGATTATTACCGCTTAAAACTATCAATTGTGACAAATGGTATTGTGTAAAAACCGTGATATTATAAATTGCGAAACTCCAACAAAATTCAATTTACTTAGTAAAAATAGAATACATGACATTTATTTCAGGCAAAATTAAATTAGTAAAACTAACAAAGTTTTTTGCAAATTAAATAGAGCGACGAACAGTCGGTAAAATGTTTAATCAAAGTAGAAACTCAGCTCGCTAATCAAAGTGGAACTAATTTTGAAACAAGAGGAGAAACAATTAACCGCGTTATTTAAGGGGAAAAGGGTAATTTATGAGTATATTCATGGGAATAAACTTTCCTGAATACTTAATGTCACTGATTCACAAATGTATTTCCTTTCCAAACTAACATGCGGAAATTACATATTGAGCAGCTATTCTACTTGGGGGATCTGATTTTAAATTGGCTTTTTTAAACATTTTTTTTAAAATTAATTCAAATAGAAATTTCTATTATTGAACTCTTTTAATTTCATGTACATTCATATCCATAAATTAAGGATAATTCAGAATCACACAGAAATTGAACTCTAAAATAAAAAATTCACATTGTAGAATTTTCACACACATCTTGAAGAATAATATGCAAATTGCAAGAAACCATCAGATGCCACCGATAGTACGTCACAATGACGGGAGTGTAAGAGAGGGGTAGATAAAGAATGGTTGCAAAGAAGTAAAATTGTTCACAAGCACTTTAAAAGCCTTTCAGAGTAATAACCGCTTAGTTATGGCACAAAGGAAGCATTTGAGTGATGTTTTACGTGGTAGAATTATCGGCTGTCTCGAATGTGGACGTACCCAGTTGGAAGTATCCGAGGAACTTGGAATCGCCCAAGAGTGTCATCTCTAGGCTTTGGCAACGGTTCCAAAATGATGGTAATGTGAGTAGACGTTACAGAACAGGTCGCGCCAGAATTACAACGCCAAATGAGGACCGGTATTTGGCAGTTACTGCCAAAAGAAACAGACGGAGCACAGCATCAGACCTGTCTCGTCAGCTCTCTTCAGCTATCGGTATGACAATTTTAAGGCAGACCGTGTAGAGACGTTTAGGGCACATTGGTCTATATGCTCTTAGGCCTGGCAGATGTGTTTCACTTACCGCAATTCACTGTCGCCTCCAATTAACCTGGTGTAGACAGCATGCATTGTGGACACCGCAACAGTGGTCTTGTGTGATGTTTTCCGACCAGTCCAGGTTTAGCTTTCAGTCTGATTCTCACCGGACTTCATATGGTGAGGGATAGGTAACCATTAACATTAAGAGAACACCATTTAATGACACCATTATGGTGGCGCAAGATTGCTCATTTGAGGCGGAATTATTCTGGGTTCCAGCATGTTCCTGCATGTTCAGAATGTAACCAAGACAGGCCACATCTATCGGGATGCCATTCTGGAACAACATGTACGTTTGTTTCGGAGCGCCATGGGTGCAGAATTTCTGTTTATGAATGATAACGCCCGTCCTTACCATGCAAACATGGTAGACGAATGCATTCATTAGGAGAATATCACCCGTATGAACTAGCCAGCATACTCACCCGACTTGAATCCAATAGAGCATGTGTGGGGCATGCTTAGCCGACGAATTGCAGACCATCAACCCCCTCCCACATGTCAACCGGATCTTCGGAGAGCATTGCTTGATGTGTGAGTAGTGTAATATTCCCCAAGATCAGATCGATAATTTGATACTCAGCATGCCTAGGCGTTGTATTGCATCGTCTGGGGGGCATACTATCTATTAACCATCATAACAACCATATTATATTGGTTTTTGTAAATAGAGTTTTTTTTTAAATTTGCTCCATGATTAAAAATTGCAATTTTTATTAATGAAGTCAAACATATCGCATCTTTTTGCTCTTTACCTTTTGTTTAATAAATAGAATTTACAAATAAGTCACATTTGTCTTGCTTCTGTCACTTTCTTTGTCTGAACTTACATTATCCTTAATTTATGGACACAAATTTATTTTTTATTCTAACTTTAAAAAATATATTTACAAAATTACTGACCATTTTTTTAACATGCCATAGGAGACAAATGCATATAAAAGACTTCATGAAAAAATATTAGTTATTATATTTCAACTATTTAAATGTTATTGAAAAATAGATGAATCACACACACATACACACAGTTTATTTTGTCACGTATGCAAATAAAAACAAACGAATAATCAGCAATAAAATGCCTAGCTTTAAAATTGTATTTTACTTTGTTTTTCCAATCAGATTTATTTATACGAGAAAAATGCTAGCGTTAAATGATGGAACAAATTAGGCACGCAATTTTTTTTTCCAAATGATATCTTCATATGAAAAGATTTAATTATAGCTTTCTTTTATAATTAAATATTTAAAAAAACAAAATATTTAAATTCACTTCCGTTTCTAAAAACGAATTTTATATCTTTTCTAGTTTATTTCAACGCTATTTATAATATTGATAAAACATTAACATATTCGACTTCCGTAAAAATGACTCCTAAATCTTTAACAAATTTAACATTTTTTCCAAATACATTTCCCTAATATTTTGACAAACATAGTCCTTCACAAAATATAATCATATTTCTGACTTTACTTGCAAAGTCAGTTTATTTACTGACTCTGCTCTTTCATTCTATCTCACAGAAGAAAATTGCTAAAGAAGTATGAGTAAAAAATGTTTTACCTGTTATATTCCTCACCTACTCCTTTGACTGAACGTTAATACTATTTTCTTAGTTTCACGGAAGACTTGTTCTTCTTCCGAACAAGTTCTTCCACTGTTCCGATTCATATACACTCTGTTCTTTATTACGCCTTTTCGATTTCCTGTATTCCTATCGAATCGATTCATTCTATTTAATCTTTAAATTTCCTATTCACTTGGCAATGTTTTATGCTGTATTATGAAACAGTCTTGTTCAATGATAGTAGTTGCTGTTTAATCATTGTTAATCAGAATCCTGATTTTTATATTCTTTTTACATTACCCAATGTTAAACAATATAGGATAGCTGCAGCAGAATCGTCAAATCATTTTTTTATTATTATTTATCATTACACAGTTTAATTAAAAGTTAGACAGTCAATCCAAAACATAATTTTTTTAGAATTTTCTAATTATTTCACAATTTTTAAAATGGAAAAGTAATCTAAGACTGCTATATTTTGCTGATAGTTGCTTCCAATGAAAAATATGTACATTATTTTTATATAAACATTTATGATAAGATAAAAGCAATATTCACTTTTTTTAAAAGTCCGAAACGTTTTTTTTTTAATTCCTTCACTCTTTTCATCAAAATTTCAATTCATTTCTGATCGGCTGCCTTTTGGGTAAAGTATGAATACTTTGGAAGCAGTAGATGTGCCAGAAATATCGAAAAAAAAGGGAATATCATTGCTCTCTGTAAAAATTGCATAATAAGAGTTACATTAATTGAATGCAATAAGAAAGGGAAATCCGATGGCTCTTCTTTCAACATTCCCACATATGTTACATAACAATGCATAATTTGTGCCTTAAGTTATTCACAGAAGATAATAAAAAGGGTTGGAAACCACAATTCATCGTTTTTAATCGAGCAGGATTCCGGAAAGAACATCACTTAAATTAATTGAATCATAACATCTTTTACACCGAGTTATTATCATCTCAATTATTATTCTTACTAATCATAAAAACCTTTATCATGTTATTAAACTGATAATAAATACTCTTATCATGTTATTAAACCGATAATATGAACTCTTATCATGTTATTAAACTGATGATAAGTACTCTTATCATGTTATTAAACCGATATTAAGAACTCTTATCATGTTATTAAACCGATAATAAGAACTCTTATCGTGTTGTTGAATTGACGATAAGAATTCTTATCATGAATATTTTTCATTAGTTTAATTACAGTTTAAATTATTTAATTAAATTATTTTGCTGAAATGAAAATTTCGAAGTGAAGACCAGTCTATGTTTTAAGTTCGCCAGATATGCATCCTGATAATAAGATTTTATCATTCCGTTCCAGTTCAACCCACAAATAAAATCGCGGCTGACAAATAAAACAAGGATATTATTCATATGGATACTGTCTGATGCAGATCTATAAATGCTAGTTATAAGATTGTGAAATACGAAATGATTACTTTAAGAAAGAAGGAAAATATACGGTTTTTTAACTCACTTTCAAAAATGAATACATATAAATTAAAACAAATATAAATTTATTAACGGTTTTTTGAAAAAAATGATCGAAGACGGTGTTCTTTCATTGTTTAAAAAAAGCATAAAATAGCGAGAATATGCAGAAACTAATCAGCACGTTCTTGTTTAAAAAGTTCATTAAAATGGAAGTTAGCAATACTATTGTATACTAAAGGCATCAAAATTCGAGAACTCCCTGAAGTAAGACACTACTTCCATCCCTCCCTCACTAACAAGTGGATTGATCCAGAGTTAATAATGACCGTAATCACACTTTCCTACGGCATTACTTTCATACTCTGAAATAAAAACTATTCTCGTCAAAGACTATATTTAATTCAGTGTTCTTTTATTAATCATTTCAACAGAAAGAGCATATTCTTATTATGTACATTTAGACAGTCAACTTATTATCTCTGATGCCAACTATTTTTTGTGAATCATCTTTTATTATTGATTTATGGGCTTGAAATTCCTTCTAAAAACTCATCAGCAAATTAAAATTACGTTTAAAAAAATTTTATGAATGACTTATTTAATTATGTATAGGTTTCTATTATCGAAATATATACATGTATAATAAATATCACAAAAAATGCATTGAAAAATTGTAGTTTGACTTCTTAAATATTAAATAAAATTTTGCAAATTCAAATCATAATTTTTATTCTTATTGCAAATATTACTAAAAGAATTATGTACTGATTTGAATTCATCTAAGTTCTGCGTAATCATATATCTGAACTTTTAATAGTAATTCACTTGTTAATTGTGAAATAATGATAGTTATTGGGAAACTAGTAATCAAATTGGCGTAATGATCATTAAAATGAGTTCATTTCATTGATTTTACAGTTTTATGCAATAAATTGATGTATGTGTTCATTTAAAAATTAATTAGATGTTTTCATTCATTAGCAAAAAATAAGTTTACATTTGCTGTATGTATGATGAAATTCAAAATGTTTCAATGATAACATTGAAACATTTTAAAATAATTTAAGCGTTTCACGATATTTAATTTTGTCGGTCTCCTTTACGTTTTTTATTTTTTTATTTTTTATTTATTTATTTATTTTTTTCCATTAATGATTTCAAATATTTGGAAGGAAATAAATCGTTTGCGCTATACACACGTTTTTAAAATGCACACTTTTGTTATTCATGATAACGTCACAATTCAAATCTTCTGAATGTTAAATACTTTTACACTGGAGTAATGCAATTGCATTACATTTAAGTTTAAGATAACACTTCATTGTTATACATTTTAAGGAATAATTTCGCTAATTATATTTTCCTAGATAGGTTTATTAAGTGTTATATAAAGTTTTTTTTTAAGTGTTGAATATAATTCCAAATTTTTTTATCTCACATTATTCAAATTACTCTTTTACTTTTTAAAGTTAATGAATTTTTATAGAGAAATTATTATTTATATTATTACAGAAATTAAATTTAATTTTTTAATTAGTTATTCTTGTTGTCCCATATTTGCGGACAAATATTTAAATATAAATGATAAAAGCGAAAGGTCTTTATTTTTAAATATCCACTATGTACTATCCTCTAAGAAAACTTTCCATCAATAGAGAGCCATATTCATTTATGATGAGAAAAAAAAAATGAGACTGATTCAAGATTTTTAAGGAGAAAATGCAGCAGTCTATTTCAATTTTCAACAAGTTGAAAAGATAAAATAGACTAAGTTCTTTTCTTGATCACAAATGTCAAAGTTTTACCAAAGTTTAAAAAAAGGTTTCCAGGCTTTTAGTTTCCTTTAAACTTTATTAGGCACAGATGCCGTATAATCCAGGATGTCAAATTCTGAATTTGTTTGGCGATGAAGAAATATTCCCAAGATGATGTATCGTGACGTGTGCGATGACGTTAATACTAGGGTTGACAAAATAGTATTTTTTGCATAAACTTTTAAGCCTCTATATCTGTGACATAATAAAAACCAGGTTACCAGATGGATAAGATAATCCGCCAAAAAATTACCAAACTGAGTATTCGGCCTCCTGGATTATATGGAATCTGTGCTCTTCATTACAATTTTGGCATGGAATTTATTAAAAAATTTTAGTCAAAATATAATTGTAGTACATATTTCACAATGATTTTTTTATTTAATTTTTTTACTGAGCTTTTTAATATTAGTTTGAAAACATGTTTGAACGTCTTATATTCTTCAAAAGTTATTTCCTAAAAAAATTTAAATTTTGATTACAAAGAGTTTATTTTACTAACTTAATAACTCAGTTTAGGAAAACATTGATATTTAGCAGAATAATGAATTCAAATTTTAAAAAATTTGCTTGATATTGATTTTTAAATTTATATACGAATCTCAACTTTTAGAAATTGTTATTAATATTATTGGTTGTGTATGAAATAATAAGCTTTTTATAACAAACTTTGTGTGGAAATTATACTCATATGAAGTAAGAAAAATCTGGTATTTGGGTAAGAAGTCCAGCCTCATTTTATATAAGAATTCGCCAAGTCTCGGAATAAAAATTGTTTCCGGTTCCTTTTTAAACAATTATGTATATTGTTCCCAATACATTTCTTTTTCCTAATCTTACATTCTTTACAATATACTCTCTTTTCTTATTGTTTAGAATATTATGAAAATAACAATTAACTCTTAGCCTTGACCATTTCATACCATTTTGTAATGTGCTTTCCGAATGGGATTGTTATAAGCAAAAGGTGTTATTCAGACCATTTTCTGTGTGACTGTTGACATCGACAAAAACTCTCGGAAGTTAGAAAGAAAATCTGATCACAAAACACTTCCCTGATTCTGTAGTTGGGTGAGACAATAAATCAATTTTCATTTATATCTGCCCATACTGCAGTTAAAAAAAATGCATTTTCTATTTGTTAATGTTCTGAAAATAAATGGTAAAACATTTTTTACATATTTTAAATGATTTTTTTTTCAGATTATTTATTAAATTCAAATTTTAAGAAACTAATATTAAAAGAATTCTGTTGTTGTAGTTGTTACTTATAACACTTGGACAAGCTAAGCTCACGATGGCGTCGCTATGCGAATTTAAGTCAGAACGGTGCGTCTTTCGTTTAACCAGAGCATCACGAAGGTGAAAGTATGACTTTGTCTAAGCACCTCAGATAGATGGCGCCACCAAAGTATCCACTCCCTCAATTTTGACATAGTTCTGAAGGGAGTGGAGATTTTCTCCAGGCCATTGCACCCATGGTAACTGCTCAACGACCGACCACATGACTTTTGATTCCACAGATTTAACGAGCACATATATCGCATGTACTCGGTGGACTTTTAGCGACATTGGGAATCGAAACCCGCTCTAGAAAAAGATGTAAAAATAGTAAATATGTAGTTTCTATATGCTGTTTTAATTGCGTAAATTCCACTTATTTTGATAATAGTACTTATATTATATAAAAATGTCTCTCTTCACTAAACACAATTGTTTTAAATATAATAACGAAATACGCTCTCTGTACAATAATGAGATGCGCTCTGGAAAAGATGAAATACTAAAATTTAAGCTTTTGTGTAAGAAAATAACAGTGTAATCTTTCATATTTCAAATATTTTAAAATACACATTTTAAATTCTTAAGCGAAAAAACTGTTTCTAAACTACAGAATAAAATATGTTTTTTTTTTTTTAATTTTTCCAATATAATTTTAAATTTATTTACTAATACAAATTTCATCATTAGGAATTTTGTAAGTAAATATTTGTGGTAATTAAAATTGCATAACTTTAAAATGCGTGGTATTTTTCTATTTAAAAAATAATAAATATATTAGTTAATAAATTAAAGAGATTTTAAATGTTATTGACCTTTGCAATAAAAAATTTAACCTTTTATTTCCTAATATAAGAAATTTAACTATCCTTTTTATACAATGTGACTCAATGCTATAATCTTTCTCATTCTACGAATTACCGTAGTGTAATAATTATCAGCAAATGTAATAATCATTTAGAATTATTTTTGTCGTAAAATATATCTGCTTACAACTGCATATTTAAATTTTTTTAAGCTAAAATAAATTTAAATTTTTCAAATACTAAGGACATGCATATTTCATGAAACATATATATATTACTTTAATGGAAATATCCTTTTCATATATTTAAGGATATATTTTTTTAAATAATATTTCATTACAACCATAAAATATTGCAAAAAATTAAAAGAAATAACTTTGCAAAAGAAATCTGTCTGTAATGCTGATGCTCGGATTGTACTTTTTATACAAGTTTAAATTTCATTGAATAAGGTAAAGCGCTTGAAAATATAATGAAATAATGAAAGAACAAAAAAAATATTGATATGACCCTTGAAAAATGTGATTTTCTTAATTCCTAAATCAATATGAATATTTAACCAGAAGATATTTTAATGTATTAAAGCAGTTGTGCTGAGAAAAAAGCTCAGGTTTTTATTAGCAATTACTAAATCTTTATTGCAAATATTGATCCCCAATATTCAAATTATCAATCCGATTCTTTCTCGATAAAATAACTATTTGAATAAGTAATACGATATCATATACATCGATTTCGGTTTTATAAGTAAGTAATACATCGATATATAATTTATCGTACATAATACAAAGGTTCTTTCAAGAAATAAAAAGAAATCTAGAAACATTCTAAATCAAAAAAAAAATCAATATAGTTCAGTAAAATTTCAAATTCAAATTTCTTAAAGAAATGAAAGGGGAAAAACATAATTTGGTAAATAAAGGAGTTAGTTTTATTTTTTTTTTAATCAATTTCAAGTCAAAAGGAAATTTTTAATAATAATTATGCCTGACAAAATGTCAGGAGATATTACTGATAAAATGGACTTAATATCAATTATACATATGTTATTTTAATATCACTAATGCGTCTTAATCTGCCTGATTAATTGCGAATTTGGACAACATTGCACTGGTAGAAACTTTTAATATCGCTTAAGTAAAAAAGTATATGACTCATAAAAAATGTTAAAAATTCTTACTTTTTCTAACAAACTAGATAAGGTTATGAGGTTGAATCCTAGCACAGCCCACACCCTTGGCGCGAATGATTTTGGTTGGCGATAATTGTGGCTTGCGCCAATCGTGGTTACTCTATTTTGATATACTAGGTATGGTAAACCTAATTAATTATTTCTGTAATTTCGTTCTGGCTTGGTGTTTTGTTTCAGTTTGTCAACAAAGGTGTGGGCTCTCCTAGGATTTTACCGGTTATGAATTTTATTTTTGTACTATTCTATTATGTTAATGTTATTTGTGTAGTTAGTTGTGTTAGTAGTTAGTGTAAGTTGTAGTGTTAGGATACTCCTCATTCTCTTCACATGATGGCGCTGTACTTGGACCAGCGAACGAGGAGGTTTAGCTGGCTCTCCTTGGGTGTTTGTTCTGTTGGCCGTGTAGGGCCCTAATCAAATTTCTATTAATTGTAATTTTAATACACTATACTATTAATTATTAATTTTAATTTTTAAATAAATATTTGTATTTGTTCGAATTGTGTTTTCTTCTGCAGATCAGACACTACAGTGTCGCACCCGACAGGATTACGAGCTACGTTTCTGACATAATCCGAAACGGAACTGTGAATTTGTTTATTTGACTGTTTGTGTTTTACAAGTAATTGAAATGGCTTTTTTCGCTAAAGGAAAGGATTTACGAACTATTACGGTGGGATTAGGCATTGAGAATGCTGCGAATCTAAAACTTTACGAGCTAAAAAAAATTGATAACAGAAAGCGAAAACTACGACGAAGATTTCATTAAATAATTCTTAAATTCGTTGATTAAGGAACGAAAAAGAAATGAAGAAATTGAAGAGCGGAAAACATTGCAGAAAATTGAAATTGATGAACGCAAAAGAAATTAAGAAATTGAAGAGCGGAAAAGATTGCAGGAATTGAAATGGAAAAACGAAAACAAGAAATGGAGTTCGAGCTTCAAAAACTAAGTTTAAAAGGAAAGAAACGAACAGGAAAAGATAACTTACGAAATACTGGTACTGATTTTCATTTTAAGGCGAAATTAGATTTAAATAATAATTTACAGAAGTTTGATACCAAAACAAATGATATAAGTTTATATCTTGTCCTCTTCTAAAGACAAGCTAAAAGAATTGTAATTAAAAAAGAACTTTGGGTTGCTGCGCATTTAATTAGATTATTGCCGTATGACGTTGCACAAATTATAGCAAGAGAAGATGAAGTCACCGAGGATTACGATAAAGTAAAAAGTTTACTTCTCAAAAGGTATAAAATGACTCCGGAAGAATTTAGACAGTTCTTCACGAACCACAGTAAGAAACCAGAAATAAACCGGCAAGATTTTGCTTATGAACTGAAAAATTATTTCTTCAAATAGATCAGTGGACTTGGAATACGAACATTTGAAGAGCTATGCGATCAAAGAAAATGCTAAGTTCACTTAGAAATTAAATAACATTTTATTAATGTTTCATCAAATTTTAAAACTCCAGAAGAAATGACAAGTAAATTAGATGATTATGAAAATGTCAGAATGAATACTAGCGTCAAACCGAAGGAATTTCCTCGCCAAGAATATTTCAAATGATATGATTATAACAAACAAGAAGAACAAAAATATTCGGCAGAATCAAAACATATTCCTCCGCATGTTAGACAACAAAAATTTAAAAATTTTCAGAAAGAAGAAAATTTTAAAAAATGAATTGTGAAAGAATGTTATATTTGTGGAGATTCACGTTTTGCTAGAGAATGTCCAAAAAGAAATAAGAATAAATTTAAAACAAATAAGAAAAGCGATGTTCTAACATCAAAAATTCGCTCCCAATTATTAAAAGAAAAAAGAACGGAAATTGAAATAAATCCTGTTCAATATGTGGATATTTACGTAGATATTACACCAGTAAAGGCCTTTGTAGACTCTGGATGCCAACTTCTAGTCTTAAATAATAACTTTATTTCAAAATCAAAAACAGAAAAAGGAAGAGTTGTTTTAATCAGTGCTTTTGGAGAAAAGATAGATGCCGAATGAATAGCTTTCAAATAGCGTTAAAAACGGAAAATAATAAAATGTTTTCGAAACATTTTATTATTTTCCGTTTTTAACGTTTTTAACATCGAAATATTTACAACTGTTACAAATATAATCCAAGGGCAATGTATAATACCAACGAAAGTTTTTTATTTACTGTAAAATGTAGTGCTGGAAGAAAAGAAGAGGTTTGCCGCCTGCTTTGTTTTAGCGTCACAAGAAGTTGAATATCATAATAAGATTGCTGAATGAGACACGCCGAAAATATGGGTGAGCTTCTCTGTTCAAATAACGCCACAAATCCGGGTGTTTCTGATGATGTGGAAGTGCTGGAAATCGAAAAAGTTGTAAATTAAGCCAATCATTACACTTTAAAAAAGAACATCAAGAATGCGCCTCTTTGGATGAAGTGAGATCTTCTCTATCACGTGGCATGGGTGAATATTTTGAATTAGATGGCATTTTATTCCACAAAGAAAAAGTATGTGGTGATACTGTAAATCAGTTAATTTTACTGAAATGTCGCCGTCAGAAAGTTATGGATTTGGTTCATACCTATGTTTTTGGAAGTCCTATGGGATTAAAGAAAACAAAAAAAAAGAATTAGATATAGTTTTTACTGGCCGAATATGTCAAATGGTATTTTAAATTTCTGCAAAACATGTAAAGAATGCCAATTATGGTCTCCTGAGAAGTCTTCCGATAAAATTCCTATTTCTCCAGTGCTTAGACCAGACCTGCCGTTTGAAACTGTGAATGTGGATATCATCGGGCTGATTGAGCCTTCGTCGGCACGTAAACACAAATATGTTTTAGTACTGATGGATCAGCATTCGAGATGGCCTGAGGCTATTCCTTTACTTTCTCTAACAGCAAAAGCAACCTGTGATGTGATATTGGAAATTTTTATGAGGACTGGTATTCCAAGTGTTATTGCCAGTGATCAAGGGACTAATTTTACTTCTAAATTAACACAAGAATTTATTAATCGCTTAGCATGTTCTCCCAGATTTTCAGTACCAGCGTATGCTGCCAGCAATGCATTAATTGAAAGATATAATAAAGTTCTGAATAACTCTCTTCATCATATCATACGATCAGATCCCAGCAGTTGGGATAAATATATCCCTTATTTACTCTTCGCTTACAGAGAAGTGCCAAATTGCACTTCTGGCGTTTCTCCCTTCAAGCTTTTGTACGGTTGAGAATCTAGAGGACCTTTAGGTCTTTTGAAATCAAGCTGGACTTGTGAAATCCCTGTTCCATTAAATATGAGTTAATCTGTTGTTGATTATTTACAAGATCAGAAGGTAAAATTTGAAACAGCCGTCGAACAAGCCTCATTGATAGCTGCTGGAAAACAACAAGCCTACACCGACTACTTCAATCGCCGGACTGTTCCTAAGGTGGGTGATCAGGTTTATTTATTGATTCCGGACTCTTCTAACAAATTGTATGCCAGATGCACAGGTCCTGGGGAAGTAATTGTGAACACTGCCTACCTAACTTTTACAAAGTTAAACTCCCAGATGGAAATATTAGACATTGCCATGTAAACAAGATCAGAAAATATTATGCAAGAGTCTATGCTGTGGGAATTATCTTTGAAGAAAACGAAGAATTTGGTGAAATTCATGCTTCTCCAAAACTTACTTAGTAAATTACATACCGAAGATCCTTAGCAAAATGTATGCATGCGACATTTACCTAGAGATGACAGGGAAAAGATTTTGAGTTTATTACGTAATTATAAAACTTTGTTTAATGGAAATGTAAAAATAGCCAAAGTTGATTAACTTAAGATCATATTAGAAGGGAAAGAACGTAAAAAACCTTATGTTTGCAGAATTCCAGAGGCTCTTAAATCCCAAATAGATGACCAGATTGATGAACTATTGGAATTAGATCTCATAGAGGAGAGCTCGGCTGAAATAGCACATCCGGTGGTATGTGTAAACAAAAAGGATTGAGGAATTAGGATGTGTATCGATTACAGATCTCTTAATGCTGTGACAAAAACGGATGTTTTCCAATAGAAGATTCAATGCAATTATGTCATTGTATTGTAAAAGCTAATATTATTTCCAGATTGGATCTACTGAAGGGTTACTGGGCTATTCCAGCAGAGGAGGCTAGTCGTGATTTAACCTCATTCAAAACCCATAGATCTCAATATCGTTTCAAAGTCATGCCGCTTGGATTGAAAAATGCAGCCGCTACATTTCAAAAGGTGATGAATAAAGCGTTATCTTACTTTAAGGAATTTTTATGTGCTTACATTGACGATAAAGCTATATTTTCGAATAATTTCGAAGAACATTTATTGCATCTAAATATTATTTTAGGAAAATTAAAGGAGCTCAGCTTTACTGTCAATATAAACAAGTGTGATTTTGCCAAGCCTCGTATCAGGTTCTTAGGACATATTATTGGCTCTGGAGAACATCAATCTGATCCGGAAAAAGTCCAAGTTATACAGCAACTTAAAAGACCAACAACCAAAAAGTGAGTACATTCCTAATCTATCGTGAGTACATTCCTAAATATTCTGAATTAGTATATCCATTAACTGAGCTTACTAAGAAACGTGTGCCTGACAATATTCCCTGGACTGAAGTGCATGACACAGTGTTTATATCTCTTAAACAAGCCCTAGTTAAGGCATCTTCACTTCACACTCCATCAGTAAATAAGCCTTTCATAATTTACTCTGATGCTTCTCAGATAGTAGTTGGTGCTTGCCTGTCTCAGCGTGCCAATGATAAAATGTATCCAGTTTCATACGCTAGTCAAAAATTGACTAAAACTCAACAATCCTGCTCTACAATTGAACGCGAGGCTTATGATATAGTGTGGTCGTTAAAAAGGTTTGAATCAAAAATTTTTGGTTCAGAAATTGAGTTTTATACGACCACAATCCCTTACCATACTTGACCAAATGTGCATCTCAATCAACTCGTCTTCAGAGGTGGGTGTTTGCTCTTCAGAGATATAATATAACAATCAGACATTGTGCAGGAGCTAAGATGCCTCATGCAGATGCTTTATCTAGACTTTTTCCAGATAAAAACTGACTTTAGTGCTTAGTGTAAAAACTCTCTATATTAAATATATTTCAGTGAAAATATTTTATTTGTATCTTTGTATTTGGTATATTGTTTGTTTACATCAATTGTATTGGTATACTGTTAATTTACATTAATTGTATTGGTATAATGTTTTTTTACATTGATTTTACTGGTATATTGTTTGTTTACATTAATTTCAATTTATATATATTTAATGGATTTATTTTACCATTGTTTTATAACTTTTTATATACATATTAATAATATTGATTATTCTGTGCATTCTTTTGTAAATTTTAAGCAATTCCTTTGCAAATAACTTTTTCTATATACGTATAATTATTTTCTAATTCTAAGTTCATATTTATTTTATGTTTAATATTCCTTTAATTGTTTGCAAAAATATTAAGTCTGTGTTATTCTTTTGTATCCTAACATATTTAATTCAGTTATGTGTTTATGTGGAACATAAACCCAAAACTTGCGGGAAGGGTGTAGTGTTAGGATACTCCTCATTCTCTTCACATGATGGCGCTGTAGTCATTGCGAGAGAGGAGAGAGTCCGCTACGGCGGAGAGAGATTGCCTTGGACCAGCGAATGAGGAGGTTAAACTGGCTCTCCTTGGGTGTTTGTTCTGTTGGCCGTGTAGGGCCGTAATCAAATTTCTAAAAATTAAAATTAGTAATTAATAGTATAGTATATTAAAATTATAATTAATAGGTTAAAAAAGTTTTATAGAAAATTTAAAGTATCGATAAAAACGGTACAGCTAAAATATTTTAATATAGGTAGTAAAAGTTCTATCTCTGGATAATTATATGAAATATTTTTCTCATTTTAAATTTCAACAAACAATTCAAAATATTTAGTTCTCAGATTGTCAGATTGAATGTGAAAAAAAAAATATATATATATATATATATATATATATATATATATATATATATATATATATATATATATATATATATATATATATATATATATATATATATATATATATATATATAAAATGAACTCTATATCGAAAGGAGTCATAGTTACGTTCCAAGAACTTAATAACATTCATGGAAAATTTTATCTCTTGGGAGACGAACATATATATCATATCTTTTTATTATTACATTTTAGAATCCTTTGTTATCTGTCTTCGAAAGTATTCTAGTGTTATATAATAAATATTCTATAAAAAAATAATATTTTTAATGAAGCATTCAGTATTTTAATATAATATAAGCTATATATTAAAATAATAAATTATATTACAGTAATAAACTCTAATATAGTATAAATTATAAAATTATTAATTTATGTATCTAATTGTTGGCATTGAAAAGGAAATGATCGTCTTAAATTATAAAGATATATTATTAAAAATTAATTACTTTGAGAGAATAGATATTCATTGAGTAATAAATTAGAAAAATTAAGATCATTGAGTACATAAAAAGTTTGTTTTTGTTGTAAAAAAAATATTTTTAATTCAATATGTATCAAATCTTATAAAGCAAGAAACTAAAATTTCTTGAAAAGTTTTTGTTACTATCGCATGGTGCTAGTTAAATAGACATTAATGATTCTATAATTAGAATATACTAATTAAGCGTACTTTCGATATTTCTAGTTCTGATACAATTCTTTGAGAAGTATTGGCTTCCAGGTTTCTTTTTGTTATACCATCAAAGAAAAATTTCTCTCTGGACTTGATTAAAGCAGTTACTTTTTTTTTATCATTCGACCACCCATAAAACACACGACCACAGTGCGAACCACATTAGCACTTACTGTAAAGTCTAGACAGGCTTATTGTAATGTCTGGAAAACAGTCTGGCCAGAGTATCATTTGAAATTCATTGGGCTTAGTCAGAAGATCATCTTGTCGGATAAGGATTTTTGTTGTTTTTATTTTAAATATTAATTAGAGAAGTTTCCTATTAAAATAATTTAAGATATATAAATTTAAAATATTAAGACACAATTTTGAATATTTTTACAAGGATAACAACACTTACTCAAAATTTCATATGGAAAATTCATTCAGAAATGCGATGCTATTTGTTGCAAAAGTTGCTTATTATTCTTATCAGTGATATCACTCCACCAATACAATCACAAAATTCCACAATAAGAGATCCTAAAAACTAGAAAGACGCGTGTAAATTGCATATATATATATATATATATATATATATATATATATATATATATATATATATATATATATATATATATATATATATATATAT
The DNA here is from genome assembly GCA_037975125.1 of Latrodectus hesperus. Classification (NCBI taxonomy): domain Eukaryota; kingdom Metazoa; phylum Arthropoda; class Arachnida; order Araneae; family Theridiidae; genus Latrodectus; species Latrodectus hesperus. Next base: position 69,741 of record JAJQOW010000814.1, read on the forward strand.
ATATATATATATATATATATATATTTCCCATTGTGTAATTTTGTTAAATTTTTCTTCGTTTTTAGCTTATAAAATTGCTTTTTGAACTTCTACATATATTATTTCTTATTCAATTATAGTTCCTTTCAGTTATTTTATATTTTTCTAAAAGTTAGTGAATCACAATTTTCTTCATTTAAACTTTTTCACATTAAACGTTAATTAATGACCCTTCCTCCTCTTTTCAAATATCTTAACATATCCAAATATACTGAGATATTTTAAAAATAAAACAAAAAATAAACAAGCGGAAAGTAAAATTACAAAATTTAGGTGTATTCATACATTTAAATTTTGTAACTTTAAATGTATACATTTAAATTTTGTAACTTTAAATGTATGAAGCTTTAAATGTTTGTAATTTTTCTGCTTTTATATATGATGATATGAATGATTAATGTAAGCAAAACAAATGAAAAGCAAATATCAAGCTGTAAAATTTTTTTTCAAGAATGACTCAGTATAAAAAAAGTTATAAGAATTTTTTTTTTTCCTGTTTTTAGAGCAATTTCCGCTGTCATCAAAAATCAATTGGAACAATAATAAGCATAAAATTAATAGTAAAAAGAAAAAATCCGAATATGTAGTTATTGCAGGGTGTCTATTTTACATAATATTTTTCCAACCATCTACAATTTTACAAGGCTTTCAGACACAACACCATATATTTAAGTATAGACCTTAAATATAAGGAGATTCAGAAAATCGATGGATTTGAATTATACTCATTGTAAAATTATTGTAGTTACTTTTTCCTTCAATTTCCATTTCTACAACAACGAAGCAGATTTAATTCAGAAGAAATCAGCGCAAATACATACAGCTTCTATTTCAATTCATAAAAAGAAATATTATCTAACTAAGTAAGAATCCTATTCTTCCTTTTTGCCTATCCTTTTTCCAGTACTTGCCATTTTGCACATTGTTTTCAACCAGTTAAAAAGGGATGTCAAAATCGCAATGAATAACTTCGCACCCAATGAGATTCGAACCCAATTTTATTCAATTCTTTTAAATGAATTTGTTTTAAAATTTTTAGTTTCAAATGCAATTAGAAATAAATCTAGATTTTTTTAAGGAAATATGTGTTGCAACAAAACAATAATTTAGAAGAATATTATATATTAAAATTTGCTTAAATCAGAAAATATCAATAAAATGCAATCAATCCATTTGCCTTCTAATCGTCTGAAATAATGATTCAAAACATTGCTGGAAAATTAAAAATTAAAACAAAGTTGTTTAATTTTCACACAGTTTAAATGCAATACAGAAAAATTCTGTGTGCAATTTTCCCATCAAGAATCCTAACTCAAGTCAATTTACTATTTTAAATTGACTTCAACGAAATTCGAGACGGGAAAAAAATTCTTTTCGTTTGACGTCATATTACAAACAATAAGGTAACTACTGTCCTGCCATCTCGCGACGGTAAGTAGAAACCAAAATCTTTTAAAAATTTTATTTGAAGAAAAAGCGACAGCGATCGTGTCGAATACACAAGAAACCTATTATTGATGTTTTATTCCCGTAAAAAAAAAGAGATCAAATAAAACATTTGTAAACGTCGGATAAAGTCTTTAAATAAAAAGACGAATTCATTTTGAAGATGATAATAATTTGCTTATAAAACTGATTTTGCAATAATTTTCAAATCAATTAATTTCTTTTTCCAGTTTATTTTGATTTTTGATATTTTCTTTAATCGAATTTTCAATAAAACAAAAAAAAACATTAAAATGAAAACTTTAGAATTAAAATAATAGAAAAATTTATTTGAATTTATGCTTTTATTAAAAGCAAATTAATAAAAATAAATATTTGATATTTATAAATAACCATCATATTTAATATTTATTTTTTTGTTTATCAGGAAAAGAAATGGCTTGAAAGAAATACCAAAAATTCTAAGCAGCAAAATGGCAACCATTCAATTGAAATGCCTGGACATTTATCGTGAGACAACAGAAGTATTAATTTAACATTTTAACAGTAATGAAATTTTTCCATTGTATCTTGATAAGCAAAAATACTATGAAACTCGAAGTACTTTTAATTTTACCATATAAGAGTGTCTTAAATCTATCATGCACAAATTAGTTTTTTTTTTAACTTACCATAAAAAAATGAAAATTTTAATGTATTTTTCTTTGTTATGTTCGATGAATTTTGAAAATAATTCTGATTTAAAAAAAGAAAGTAGGCAATGCATAAACATGTATGAAAAATCATATTTTAATGATATATGGCATATTGAAAGAAATTTATAAAATTGAAATCTGTGCTATATCAGGCAAATTTAGATGTTATGAGATTCTGCTCCAAAAAAAAAAAATTAAAATTTCTGTACTGGAATTTGTTTGTTCTGTATATTTTTTATGAAAGAATTTAAAAGCGCCTTTATTTGTTTTATTTAAAAAGTAGACTTTAATAAAATTTTGTATGCAATTGACTTCTTATTTTAACTTCACATGTTTACTTGTATATATTCCAATTGAATAGATACTTTACATTTTTTCAAGCCCTAATTTAATAAATCTTGAGAGGGCAATTATGTGCTTGATATTAATGCTGTTAGCAAATATTCAGTGAAGATTTCATTCTAATTACTATTGTTAAAAGCTTCAAAGATTACTACGGATTAAATATGAAAAAAATACGCATTACTATAAAAACATTTTTAACACAGATATTTACAAAAATTCTATTAGAAATGGTATAATTTCAAAATCACATACAATAAATAAATTCATAAAAATGTTTACGATGAAAATCGGCAAATTGATGCTTAATAATTTATGACAAATACATTTGATTTTGAAACAGGTTTCATTAAAGAGCCAAATCTTTCTCTTAGATGTATGGAAAAACTTTTGTTATTTTTATGATTATTTCACGATTCTATTTTTAAAAATAAAATACAAAATAGAACAAAGATGTAATAGTTATTATGTTTAGATTTTGCGTTAAAGTTTACCTTTCAAGTAATAAATATTCTAAAAATTAATATTCACTCTCACTTTCAGCTTTATAATGAAAAAAGTTCTTGAAATTTAGATTACTCTAGTTTACTACACTAGTTTAGATTAACTATGTAAAAGTAATCAGTTTAAAATATTTTACATAAAAGAAAACAATTTTGTCTTAAATTTATGTATTTTAGTTAGATTTCTGGTTAGATTTATGTAACTCTATTGGTAAATGTCTGTGAGAAATTATAAGAAAATATTTGGAAATACTCTAAAAAGATTAGAAAATAGTGAGTAAAATTTTCATTTACTTTGTACTTAAACCATGCAGAGGACTATCAGTGATGAACTAAATTAAGATCTTTCAGGAACATTCTGATCCAACTTTAAAACAAGATGGAAAATATATAATGTTGATTGATTTGAGTAATATATACCGACATACGATTTCCACTACAAAACTCTCAAAGATCCATTACCTAACTGGCCATTAAATACTGTTGAAAAAAATTCCAAGAAGTTTTCATTTAAATAAATAAGATAAAGTCTCACACAGCTACAAAAAGAATTACAGATATGATCTGTACAAAATTATAATGTAGTTAGTAGTATCAAAGTAAGAAGAAAATTTTACTAATTAAATGTTCAAGATAAACCAACATTATTTCTGAAAATTTTCTCAATTACCTTGTGGCAACTCAGTCACGGTAAATCCCTAAAAAGGGAATGAGAAGCGCATCTTCCCTATCCGATGGGGAATCTAGCTCAGTTGCTATTTGGATGCGGTCGAATGAAGGCCTGTATTGGCACCAGTGTATTATGATGTGGAACTCATTTTATGGAAATTAATCATGAAAATTGTTATTTGTTAAATTCTTATTGTTAGATAGCTATTGCTAGATTGTTAAAATAAAATATTAAAGACAATAGGACTTATTAATGTATAAAATCACGCAACCAAAACGTAACGCAATATACCTCTTTCACATTAGAAATATGGTACTGTGAAATGGACAATTTAATAGCTGAAAGTTGTTGGTACTGTAAGACATGTGAATATATCCAAGAATATTTGAATATAGCCTTCCAAGAAAACTGGTAATAGTTAATGAGACATATTCAACTGTCTCATTGAAGAAAATTTGGAAAAACCGATGCTATCATTCCGACATGTGCGGATACAGAAGCAGAAATGGAGCACCTATCTCCTGTTGTTTAACAGTACTTAGGATAGAATCTGTTTTCTTTTACTTCGAAAAGGATTGTTTTACAACGCGGAAACAGTCAGCCTGCGATATCGTTATTTTGAGACTGTATTAACCCAAATCAAACACCAAAAATGATGTTGTACATCATTTGAAAATCCTCCATGGAACTTTTCATTGACCATCCTGATCATCCTCCATGGTACTTTTTATTGATTATCCTCTGTGGAACTTTTTATTGATTATCCTCCGTGGAACATTTTATTGATTATCCTCCATACAACATTTTATTGACCATCCTCCATGGAACTTTTTATTGACCATCCTCCATGGAACTTTTTATGGATCATCTTCCATGTGAACTTTTTATTAACCATCCTCCATGGAAATTTTTATAGACCATTCACCAAAGAACTTTTTACTGACCATCCTCCAGGGAACTTTTTATTGAAAACTGCATTCTCATATGACATAAAAAACAAAATAAATGAAAAATGTAAGACTGCAAAACATCTACCATGGCAGTTGTGAATGCAGAAAGCAGAAACATTAACATTCATTTCCCGTCGCTCAATCGAAGCTTACACGAAGAACCCATTCTTACGACAGTGAAACAATGAGCAGCCCATTTATGATTAAATTTTAAAACTGAAAACACTTCTTATTGTTGTTGTATAAAATGGTTTTCTAAGACACTCATTTAAAGAAATTTCACCATACTTTTCACAAAAAATATGATTAAATTATATAAATACGAGCTTTCTATTTATTTACATTTTTAAGTAGAATAGTTGTGCTAAATTCATATTTTTTTCTACATTTTATTTATATATACCATATATTGATTAAACATTTATTCGAAATAGACTAAACATGATCTTTTAAGATAAGAATGATTGGACATGCATCACTAGGCCAAGCGTCAATTTTCCATATGCTTGCGCATATACTGCTTGCATTAGTATATAAATAATTGTATAGCATTATGAATGTTGGTGCAAGAGATAATTTTTAAAGACTTAAAAATTTCAACCTATTCTGTTTGTCAAAAATAATCATCTTTCATTCCATATTTTGGTGGAAACAATATTTGATTAATATTTTGTTAAAATTCTTTTTACTAATAATGATTACATTTTGGTTAGTCATATTGGTCATTTTAGTTTAATCCGATATCCGCCAATATAAATTCCATATTTTCCGTTGTAAAATAGGAACAAAAATGACAGTCATTTGTTACTATATAAGAGCAATATTTTTTATATCGACTCTAACATCTAACTTTAGTTCAATAATATCTTTTTACTCGTGTTATCAGAAAGATTTTTTTTCGAAAATTTAGTCCATAAATAACATTTTTATTTGAACTGTTGACAGCGAATAATAGTATTTCTCCACTAATTTTATTTTTAAGAATTCAATATGATCATCATACATATTTTTATATTTTGACATCGACTTCACGGTAAACTTCAAACCAAAACCTCTTATAAAGAGGAACATGTGGTTTTCCTACATGTTTTAAATCACACGGGAGAACATCTTCTACAAGCAAGTGTTTTGACTTTTAATATCAGCAGACTTTAATATTAGCGATAAATAGACGTTTTTCTATTTATCCCTAAAAAATGTGAGGAGAATTCTGAAGATTATACATACATAAAGAGTACTTTATTAAAGAGTTATAAAAGGAATACAGAAAAATTTTTGGTTAACATTTTTCAGTGTATTAAAAAATCTGCATAAACCAGGAAAAGACTTTACGTATGACATTTCGAATTACTTTTAAAAATAGTTAGAAGGATTAGAAATTAATGAATTTGAATGTTTAAAGGATTTAATGATAGTCAACCAAATAAAAATTAATGTATCTACAGAAATCAAAGAGCATTTTTTGAACGATGGAACTAAAATGAAATTCATTTCCGAATTGGCAGAAAAATTGCGTGAACATAAAAGCATTTGATCTGATAAAAAAAAAGCTGTAAGTATTCCTGAAGAAAATGGTGAAAGAGATTTTCAACAGAACGTTTCGCATACAAATAAATATTCCAACATTTCAACAGTCAAAAATCTCAAACATTGTAGGCTGAAAGGTTTCGTAACATCAAAGTTACAAACTAAGTTGTTATTCATGTAGAAAGTCAAACATCTCCTTCTTGGCCTAAAAATACACTGCTGGACAATTGCAAAGGATGGATTACAAATGGTATTGTAGGATGCATTAAGCGAGACATGAGGCCTAGTAGGATAAAATATAGTTGCCACACTGTCCACACATTAGAAAAAGAATATTTATTGTTCTGGAAAGTACAAAAGCTGTAAAACATCTGAAAGAAAAAAATATTCATTTAATGCTGCATACGGAAAAATGGAACAATGCATCTAAAAGTCAGCAGGCGCCTTGAAGAAAAGTACGGGTTATGTCTACCGTGGAGTGTGATGCAGCATTCCACACGTCGTATCATACTTTGCACAACATTATCCAGCAGCTGTTGAGGTAATTTATCCCATTCCTCTGGGAGTGCGCGGATGAGGGTGTTCTTGTTTGTCGGAGGATAATTTCGCCCAGCAACTTGCCTCCCAAAATGTCCCACACATTTTCAATGGGGTTTAGATCTGGAGAACGTGATGGCCATACGAAGCATTGAATACCCTCGCTGTTAGACAATCCTGAACAGCGAGTGTTCGATGACATGTTGCGTTGTCGTCCATAAAACAAATTTATCACCGACAGCACCACGGAAAAGACGAACATGAGGAAGTAGAACTTCATTAATGTATCGTTAGCCCGTCATAGTCCCATTCGCAACCACATGTAGGGGCATGCGGCCATTAATCATGATGCCGGCCCACACCATGACACTGCATGTCGGATATCGGTCACTTTCCTGGATATTTTCTGTGAGATAAGCAGTACCACTCTCGCGCCAGATCAGTTGGCGTCTATAATCCGATGACAGGCTGAACCTACTCTCATCTGAGAATAGTACGCATTCCCAGTCCTGTTCAGTCCAATTGCGATGCTCACGACACCAATGCAAACGGGCACTATGGTGCTATCTGGTCAATGGGACGCACATAACAGGTCTGCGGGCGTATAGTCCTCATCCCCTCAAACGTCTGGCAACAGTTTTTCGGGAGATCTGCTTTTCTGAGGCAGTAAGAAACTGATTTGCCACCTGCTAAGATGTGGTGCGCCTGTTCCTTTTTGCTTATAGGACGATATATCTGTCTTCTGCAGGCGTCGTACTTCTAACACGACCTCCCCGTTCCGCCTACTACACATTCCAGTAGTTTTAAATTACTTCCACAGCCGTGAAACAACGCTGTGAGCGATGTCGAACTCCCTGGCAACATCTGCTATTTTTCACCCTTCTTCGATCTTTCCAATAATTCGGCCACGCATAAAATAATTTAAGTGATGTCGGGAAGACATGCCAAAAATTTCAAGTTCGTCTATTAAACCTTTCCTGTAAAACTTTGACTTGAAACAACAACTGTCCACACGCGTCAAAACCTTTAAAGCTCTTATGAATGCTATCACATGATTCATAAGAATCGTGACGTGGAAAAAACTTTTGCATACGCATACTTCTTCTTACTATATCCTGCACTTATTCCAATCTTCCACATTTTGCTTCCTTTCATTTTGTGGTTGCTATGGATGATAGTGTTATCCGTCTATAGCAATTGTCCAGCAGTGTATTTTCTACAGACTTTTAATCAGATAGCTCAAATAATATTATCAGAATGGCAAAATCAAACACCCTTTCACAATTAACTATTTTTCAGCTAAAATAACTATATCAGTTTCTTTATCAATCGAAGCAAAAAGATAGGTGAACGAACTTTAAGCAATAAGCATACTTTATGTACAACGAATATCAGAAAGAACATCGTTAAAAGCTTTCAACACGAAATTAGGTAATGCAGTGCATAGGACAATGCCAATAACGTTAGCTGCTTCTGCAAACTTGTCCACGATTTCTTGATCAATACGAGAGCTTACACGACTTTGCAAGAAAATATTCATATTTCCTTTAATACTTCAAAAAGTAAATTAAATGAAAGCGTCGCTGTGGTGCACAAACTGATAATTGTAAAAAGACAACAAATTAAGAAAACATAATTCTAGATAATGAGGAGGCTGTATCTACTTCAGCTGTAACACAGGATAATATTCAAAAATCATGAGAAGAAGATGCGAAGAAAAATTTCATATAACTTCTACAAACTGAGGAAATTTGATCTACTGTTAAAGGGAACTGGTCAAAAAGAATCGATTGTCTTATGAATAAAATGATAATGTCTTGGTTCATTTGGATTATATTTATGGAGAGGTCATCAAGATCTATTTTCTCGTTATAAAAGAGAAGAAATTATGAAGACAACCAATATCCTTATTTTTGGTGAACTTAAGTGAACAGAAAACAAGGAAACGAATTAAATTTTCTACTTTCTTCTTCTTTTTCTTTCTAATCTCCATGTCTAGGAATGTACTAGACGAGGTCTACGAGTCCATTTACTTTCAGAAAGTCGAAAGCAAGCGTAGGAGACCTATATAGTTCCTCAAGAGACAACCCCATGCACTTAAGGATATGTGCCGGTGATGCCGGTTCATTTTGACATTTAGGACAGTTCAGGTGCACCTTAAGACCTCTCTGGAATGTAAGTCCATTCAGGTGTCCACTGAAGAATCGGGAAAGTGTTGTCTGAACATATCTATCGTAATCAAAAGCAAGGGATCTTCCAGGACAATTTGCTTGATACCAGGGATGACTCGGGGGAACGAGCCAAATTTGCCTGTCAGCATGTCTTCTAATGGAATACAATTCAAGATATGTCAGTGAATTGATAATTCACCAGAACGTCTGCCATCTCATTCCCCCCTATGTCAACATGCAAAGGAATCCACTGAAGGTGCACTTCACAAAGTGACGAGTCTATTTTTCTAAACTAATTAAACAAGACTTGAAGTTTTTCCAAAGTTAGTTATGAAAAAGTAAGTAACACATGGTACATAACACAAGAGACAGAATTTCAATTAAACCAAGAGTAAAACTTAAAACTTCTTTTGGTGTGAAGAGTAAACTGTAAATCTGTGTCATCTTCGAGATGGTGCACTAAAACCTCCTAGTAGAGGAGTAGAGGATACAGACATATCATTTGTAGTTTTGCTCTATGCACCACTCGGGCAAAAGTTATTCAAACTAATTATATCTGTACAAAGACAACTTGCAACGTCTTTGGGAGAATTTTTATTCAAACTAGATTTTCCGAGTTGATATGTTTTGATCTGGGAATCAATTTTATAGCCAAGTTAGTTGAAGTATTTTCCGATATTTTAAGAGTATCGCCAAGATTTTCTGTACTAATTCATCCCGAGGAAATGGGTGCCGTGGAGCAATTGAACAAAACTCTTATACATCTCAAAAATTAGTCTCAATCTTATAATAATGAAACGACTATTTTTCTGAAAACTTGGGACGGACACACTAATCGAACACGATGGTGTCTGTTCGAATTTTTAAAAAATTTAATTTCGAAAAAACAAACGTAAAACTTTTAGGATATCTAATTGGATCTTACAAACATCCTATAATTCCTTAAAAAGTAGAGGCTTTACGAAGATTAGTAAGACTCATCATCAAAATAGTAATTAGTAACTTATTTGGCTGCTACAGTTACTTTCGGGATTATGTTGCAAATTTTTCTAAGCCTGTGTAACCGCTAACCAACTTAATCACAAGAAACATTCCAGCGATATTATATGAGATGACACCCCTGAAAACGCTTTTTCGAATCTCAAAAACAAATTTGTAAATATGAAATTTCTATACAATCTAAACATGAAAATATATTTTCAATTCTACTCCAATGCTTCTGCAACAGCCTTTTGTGGTTGCTTGGCACCAAATGATGATTTGGGTAAAGATATGCCCATTACTTTTTTCAAGAAGAAATTTATTTTACGCCAAACAAAAGGGTCAACAATTGAATCGTTTTGCTTTCTCAAAATTATAATAAAGTTCAATATTTGGATGTTCGAAGCCCAAGAACAAATCATTTCTAATTATAATCCTCTTATTTACCTTCCTTACTGTGCGCTTTAATGAGCCAAGCTATACAAATGGACCCTGGAGCTGCAAAGATACAATAGGACTAATAAATCGTACGAGGTCGATACACTCAAACGCAGATGCTTTGATCAACAAGCAGTGGAAATGACATGACATTTAGTATACAACTATCTACTAAGATGTAATTTTTTGTATGATATATTGGGAGTTAATAATTAATCCCACATTTAAGAATATCAAAACGTCACAATGTATATATATATATATATATATATATATATATATATATACATATATTATGATTAAGTAGGACCGTATTAATTGAAAGGCCGTATAGTATACACCAGCAAAGTCCCCTGTACCTAACCCAAGAAGGGTTCTACCAGTTTAGATGGGACTTGCTGGAAAGAAGAAAAGAAAGTGGCACCGCTGGGGGCCTCGCCGCTGCGAAAGAGCCAAGCTCCAAAACGCAACAACTTCACACGCTAGTGGAGGGTGCCCGCCAGCTGTCTCTAGCTGTCCCCATTGGACTAGTTTATTGTGTGAGCAAAATAAAAAAAAATATTACTAGACAGCACAAGTACAAGGTGAGTAATTGTGTGTGAGTTTACACTATTGGTAAGATCAAGCTGGGACAAAGACAAAATTTACTGACAATCATTAAAACAAAACAAACTGAACAATTAAAAGTTACGTGACAGAGTATGGGTGCAAACAAATGGGAATAGCAAGGAGGGAAATATTTACAGAAATTCAACAAAAGGATTACAAAAATATTTAAAATAGCTTAAGCACAAAGAGGCAAGGGATTTAGGGAATTATCCACTGGGAGAATCTAGTAAATAACATCAATACAAATTAAGTA